>VZSV01000079.1:856464-959515 GCA_013398735.1 Nothocercus julius
CCCAGGTCCCTCTCTGCAGAGCTGCTCTCCAGCAGGTCAGTCCCCAGCCTGTACTGGTGAAGAAGAGCTGTAACAGATAAATACCTGATGCAGGCAGCCTCCATTCTTTGTACAAAAAGCCAGAAACTGAAATCAGGATTACATATTTGTAATTTACTGTAATTTGTAGAGACTTTAACTCTCCTCCTCAGACTTTTGTTCTGCATAGAGGGTAATGATTTGAACACAGAAATGATCACTCACCAGAAGGAAAAGAAAAAAAAAAATCCACTTTCAGAGGTAAACTTTGTAGTGTGAGTCATTCAGAAGGGACTCTTTATGGAATCAGGAGGATTTCCAAGATGAAGATACATTGAGGGAGGCAAGAAAGGCATTTGCAATCTGTCAAGAGAGCACCGAGTCCGAGGCAGATATTTGGGCTTCTACACTATGCGCTTTGTAGAGGGATGTAACTAATTTGACAGTTCTATTAAAAAGAATAAAGGGAGGACATAGAAATAAAACTGCCATCTAAAAAGAGAAAAGGGAGAACTTGTAGAGAAAAGTTCTAGCACAGAACATTTAAAAAAAATAAAAGAAAAAACATCCAAAAGCAGAGAGGGAATTTCTGAAGGAGGATAAATAAAAACTTAAATGTCTAGCTGAAGGAAGGAAAAAGGAAACAATCTTGAGCTGGAAAGAAAAAGAAAGATATAATGCTAACTATGTGCCTTCACTGAAAACAGCCTTCATTCAGCCTCTGTTATAAAGTGAGTCCAGGCTGAACATGAAAAACAGCATAGGAAACATAACAGAAATTTGAGCTGAGGAGTTGCATCATTGGTTGAAAGATCCTGAAGCTGCTCTGGAAGTACTGAAGAAGGATGTGCCATGCTGTGAATCAAGTCATTCAATATACTAGAAGACAAGTCAGTCCCTGAAAAAAAAGTGATGCAGGATGAGCAGGGCCTAAGTAGAACATGGAGCAGAAGACACCAGCCTTTGTGACAGGGATAGGGATAGTAGTCACAATACAGATCGTTCTGAACTGGATTTACTAGGTTATCCAGAAAATGCTTTTTCCTCCTCCACAGAGAGCATAAGCACCAGTAAGATTCCTCAGACTAAACATAAAAACTCATGACAACAGGAATGAATGGCACAAGCAAACTGATTTATCCCCAAAGTAAGAGTTGTAGCTCCTGAATTGCAGTATTGCTGTACAGCAGATAGTAGAACTCTTAGAAATACTAGGAATTATGGTGAAAGCCTATAAAGCTTTTTCCAGGTATCAAACATTTTTGTAGATAAATTTGGTGCCATTATTATTTTTATATTTCATGTCTGTTATATACAATTATTCTGACATAGCCTGACTGATATTATAAAAACAGCAAGCATATGGCAACTACAATGCAGCTACCAACAACACAACACATAAATGTACTGACGACTATACCATATGTAATATAAAAGCCTTTAAATGACACACATTTTTAAAAATATTTAAACACTTCTTCAAATTCGGTGTTTTGTTTATTGATTCATGAGAAATAAAACACTGTCATTTTGGTTCTAGAGCAGAAGAGAGACAACTCCCAGCAACCCTTGTTTGAATATCTGCTTCTATGTCAAAGGTGTCTAGAGGTCCCTTAAGCAGGCAGTACTTACAAGATTTGAAAGTAAGACCAGAATAATCAGAGACAATACGTAGGAACCATGAACAAAGCTTTTGCCAGCTTCCTTTCACTTAAAAGGAAATGCCCAATTCTCTTGCAGTTTAGGAATTGTTATGATGCTCCAAGTATTTAATTACTACCCATTTCATGAACTGAGCTCTTCATCACTTTTCCTGGGCTGTGACCAGGAAGTCAGAGAACTATAGCTTACTCTTCATCTACCTGCATATCATTAGATTGTATCTCCCCATATTTAAAGATTGTCCTTGTCCCTTGATAAATTGTTCAAGCTGCTGGCCAGGAGTATGCTGCCAAAAAAAAAAAAAAAAGAAAAAGAACTGGATTGTACTGCTTTACACAAGGATCCTTACTGTGCTGTTAAAAACATCACTAGAAAAAAATGACTAGCGATACAATGACTAGTTAGAAAATTGTCAAGAATTTCAGAATTCTATTCTGAAATAAAATTGAGATCATCCAAAATTTCAGGCATAAAATACTCCATAATAGCTGACAACATATTGCTCAGAAATCCAAGTTCATAGTTCATAGTTTTGCCTTACTTAGAGCACAAGTCCTCTGGGATTTAGATGCAAGGCACTGTTGCTCTGCACATCTCTTCTACGTGCTCTCTCCTGACTCACAAACGGAAATACATTACTATTCGTAAGAAGTTCTGCTTTATACACTTCAGAATCCCCATGGACCACAGATTCTCTTTTGTTTTACTGCATCCTAGTGCCGGGTCTCATTTTCATTCCATAGCAAAACAGAAATTCCGTGCATTCAGCTAGTTGTTAATCAGATTTCGACACCTAATACTTGTCAGATTTCTGCTAAATAATACTTCCAAATAGAAAGATGAAAAAAAAAAAGAAAACTCACTCTTGCCATTACAGCCCTAAAGTAATAGAGAAAGTTTCACTAAGCACTTTTTATTAACATTCTTTTTGCATTTACATGAAAATTAGATTTTCCCATATGTTTCCTGATAAATGATAAATGATGCCTTTGATGTACCAGTTTGGAAGTAGCTAATGTTAGAATTCCAAGAGGATCTGATTAGAAAAACAATAATAATAAAAATCTCTTCGTATTTATGCCAGATGTTACAATGTGGCAAAGCATTCAGAAGTAATAAAATGCATATCCATTTTTATGTAATATTCTACCATCTTTTCCAACAGTGACAGCACCTCTCTACTGGTGATAAAAGATTACAGCTGAAAGCAAGCTGAAGCAACCATTTATCTCAGAAGGCTTGCCACCTGTGTATTTACCCATATGATCAAGTGCTCCTTTTGTAAAACCTGAATCTTTGCTCTTTCAAAAGTGCTCTACTTTTAGTCATATGGAGGCTGAGCAAATGAAACACAGTCACTTTGTAGACACCGTATTTCCAGCTTTCACATTAAGGAGCACAAGCTATTATTTTTGCTCTCTTGTCTGTTTTGTTAGCATTGCTGCTTTTGAAAAGTGAAATGCAATGTCAATTGTTTTAAACCCAGAGGCTGGTGACTCATAAAGACATACACTGTATTCTTCACATCAGTATGACTGATAAGCTACAGCTGCTTTAAAATTTAGGCTGTTAATGTATGTTTCTTTCATGGATTTCAACAAGTCCTACAAGATTCTAAAAGCATATGCTTTTCAACTAATTTTGGCACTCAGATCATGTGATCTCTTTTTTAGAATTCAATAAAGGAGTCTTTGCTCAAAGGTTATTGAAATTTCAGAGATTCAGAATAAATAGATGAAGCTCATTATTACGTTGTCTTTTGCAGAACTCAAATATGCACAAACATGATATACAGATTCAGAGATCTTAAAGTAAGAATATAGAATTGAAATATCACAGTAAGAAACATTGATTATTGTCTTCCTAAGCCCTAACTGTGCACTTTTATCCACAGGATCACAGGACTGTTGCACTTGGGTAGATCGTAAGGCATGACCACTGACTAGCACCTCCCCTGCAGTATACGGTGTTTCTAAAGCCTCTGCTCAAAGGCCTTGAGCTGCTCAAAGCCATCAGAAGCAATTGCAAATAATGAACAAGTAACTGGTGAGTGAATGTTGAAAGGAAGGAAAGCCTAGGGATCTCCTCTGGGACCTGTGCTAATGCTGGGGGTCCCAGGTACAGATCTGCAGGTCTGTTCCTGATGTGTCTTCTAAGAGTTACTGCATGGACTTCCTCTAATAACTTTGCTTTTAGTTGTCTGCGGAGCCTAAAGTAACACAAGACCAATGTCCAGGCACAGCCTCATGTTATGTTCTGGATTACAGGCAGATAAAAAGAAAAGTAACACAGTAGTTTCAAAATGCTATGTTCTCCTGGTCTGGAAGAAGGAAGCAAATGTGCAGCACTTCCTTCATCTGAGGGAGGACCATATCAAAGACTAGCATGAAGAACATATGCATAACCCTTGGCTATTTTAGGAGGTAAAAGAAAAAATCTGTTTTAAATTTGATGTTACAGAACATTAATGATCATTTCCCTCCAGATAGCAATTCTCTTTTGAGACAGTTCTTTATATGCTTTACAGTTCTAGACCTAATCTCTGTGATAAGTGTAATTCTTAAATGGCAACATACCATATGGTAGCTATAAATCCAGAGACATGGGGAGATGGGACCTATTACACTATTTTAGGTTAGAGAAAGGGTCTTTTATATTTTCAATAAAACATTAGCTTTGTGTGACTTTTTAAAAATATTTCTGCTATTTACATATTCATTGCTTCCATATTGCTTCACTGTATTTACCTTTATGACTATAAATATTCTTATCTTTGTAAATATTCTTATCTTTGAAGTGCATTTAAGTGTATCCTGCTCAGTTGAACTAAGAGTTTGTTATGTCAGCTATTCAAGCTACCAGTCATTAAAGATTTGGGCCCATCTGTGGACAGTTCTCAGACACCTTCTAGGGCATATATCCCTTTTTTTGACACAGAATAGCAAGAGCCAGGACAGCCCCCATGTGAATGCTACAGATCTCACACATAGAATACCAGACATTTTTGCTTTAATAATTCACAGACATTGTCATGAAATTTTATGGTTTGTGTCTTGTGAAAAGTTGTGAGAGTATAAAAAATTCCTTCGATGTGGTGTACCCAAGGAGGCAGGTCATAAAACACTGCACTGTTCAGGAAAGCTACAACACTGTACAAGAAAACCACTGACTTTTAGAAAATTACAGCATGCCCAGAAATAATAGAACGAAATCATACTCATAGACAGAACATCCTGCCAACAAACATCATTGAGATAAAAACTTAGCAAGCTTCAATAAAAATAAACTTTATATAAATGAGAAAGTAATCTCCATTAGAGCAAATAATGCATGCTTCCGTAGGAATTGTAAGTCCTCTCCTGTACTGATAAATCTATCATACTTCCTCGATACAATATTTTCTATATAGGAAAATACATAAAGAGTTCCCTAAAAGGAAACTAGCCTCTTTCCCATAAGCACCTCTCACCAAAATTGAAGTTGCCATTGTGGACCAGGCAGCGTCCCTACTGTTAACTCTCAGTACCGTGGGCTAGTCGTACAGGGGATGGAATGCAAAGATTCCAAGGAATTTGTGCCTTTGCTGAACAGAAACTCTACAACCATGAGGTTGTGTGAAGCTAATGCATACTGACCCTCCTGGACATACTGCTGCATTACCTAATCTGTGTATCTTCCAGTCAGCATCTGGACATCCTCTGGACATTTAAATAAATGGAAAAAATAGCTGGAATATACATTAAATGCATTACAGTAGAATCTTATTAATCCTTCAAATGGAAATATGTGTGTTTTAAGAACCTCTGTAGTGATATATTGCTTGGCAGCTCTGTGGATGGTACCAAATTATGAGTCAATACACTGGAGGGCAGTGCTACTATCCAGCAGAACCTAAGTAGACTGGAGCACTTAGTTCTGTCTACAAGTACCAAAGGGGAAGGTGTAGAGAAGCTGGTGTCAAACCCTTCTCAGAGTTATTGTGGAAGGACAAGAGCCAAGGTTTGTTTGTTTTGTTTTGTTTTCCATGAGTGTGGTCAAAGGAGGTCTAGAGCTAGATGACTTCTGAAGACTCCTTCAACATAACATGGATTTATGGCTCTGACAATAAGCAGTCCTTATCCAAGCACTTCTAAACACATTAATGATTTACATATATTTTGAGGCTTCAGTCAGGCTTCATATCCTGAGCGTGGTTTGTGCTATACATCCAAAGAGTCTTCACCAGCAACATCTTATAGTCTAAGAACATTTTAAGTGTACTGTACACCAGGCCAGCAAAAACTGCGTCCGGGCATGGACAATTGCAGGGCAACAATGGTCAAAGCCAACCCAGGCATTACATTACTACATTACTACAACCTGGTTTAGCCCTTCTAACTTTCAAAGCACAGAGAAGTTGATCAAATATATTTTGTCTACCTTGTTACATCCCATAAGCAAAAAATATAGAACTGAAGCAGATTTCTGCTAATAATGTTAATGTTAAATGCATTAAGATTCTCTGTCAAATTATTTCTGGTTTAATTTCAGCTATAATAGCATTTAAAAAAGCTTAACCTTTTGAAAATATATAAATCTATGAACCATAAAATATTATGATTTCATCTTAGCAATATTCCATTTTCCCTTTGATCGCATATAATTTTACACAGATAAAACTTCAATTTTAACTGCTTTTAATCAGGAAGGGAAGCATCTTCCCCTTTAGGGGAAAGAAAAGTAGTAGTTTAATAGTATAGAGACACTTAGGCCCATCATATGCAAGCCCTGTCAAGCTCTGACATCCTCAGCTAATATTGTTGTTTGAGATTCTTCTTTTAACAATCTTTGACTCCGTAGTAGCATTATCTTGTAAAACTGTCCAGATTCCTATTAAAAATGAACAAGGAAAAAGTTCAGGAGAAGTCAAATAGGGAAGAAAAATGATATAACGGAAACAATTCATGCAATCATTCAAAATGTAGGCAAAAGTGGTAGAGATTATGAGATCACCTGGCTATTCTCTGCTGGCTTGATCTGATCAAAGCAATGAAAATTGGAGATGTACTGAATTCCTAGAAACACTGGAGAGAGCAGCTGGAGAAACTTCCTGATGTGTGAGTAAAGAGTAACAGTAAAACAGCCGAATTGCACAAACTCTGCTCAAGCGGCAGAAACGCCATGAGGAAACATTCGGTGCTGTCCCCAGCAGCAAGGGACAGAAATGGGAAGCTTTGCGGAGAACGGGTGCTCTCACTTCACTAAAAATTGCAACAATACCCAACTCTCTAAGGTTCTGGAAGGATCGCCTAGTGAGAATAATCAGAGAAACATCTCCTGGGTCAGACATATAAAGGTCAGAGTCTAGTACTGACGAGTCCAACAGGGATCAGGAACGACACCTGATCACATCCTTAGCTGGAGGGTGATTATCCCTCCCCTCTCCTTAGTCTGGGATTCTGGGATGAGGTAACTCCTTGCCAAGCCGAGACCCCCTTGTACTTAACTCAAGGTGAAGAAACTCTAGAGCATTTTACAGGAATGAGCAGTGTGCTCCACTCAGTTGCCGATACTTTATAACAACCGCACCAGCTGACAGTGGATGTTGTTATCACAAAGATCTTGCACTGGTGAATAGTATGAACAAGCTGAAGTCCAGTGGTTGTTGCCCCTCTGGATTATTTTACTGTATCCTTTAATGAGATAGTACAACACCTTCTCTTTCCAGATGCCATGTTTTGCAATACTCTTGCATAAAATTCCTTAGGAAAATGGGCGCAAGGAGGAGGTGGCAATCTTATCCACTAAAACAAAGTGAAACCCACTTAGGAAATAAATCCTAAAAAAGAGCAATTTCTCCCATTCTTCATCTTCTTCAAAGTGATGCTATGCTAAAATACGATTTTAGCAAGAATATTGAAGAACCTTCCTTCTCATTCACTCTTGATAAAGTCACTGCTTACTCAGCTTTTTGTTTATCCTACAAACCCCTCCATGCAGCAGGCAAGACAGACTCCTGTCCCTCCTCAGTGACCACTGCTGTAGCATTCCCTGTGCTCTCTATGACCTATCTAAGATAGCACCAACAGAAACTAACACAAGAGCAGCGCAGGTTAGCAGGCCGAATGTATTCTCAAGGTCACAAACAAAATCAATTCCAGCATGGATTCCTCTGTTGCCTACATTTGCAGGATCAAAACTTTTTCCAGCTATACCTACTATGTCCTGGTAATACTTTTGATTCTGGAGTTCCTGTTGGTTACAAAGCACTGAAAAACCTTTCTACAATGGAAAGCATTGGCTTTAACAGTCAATAACAAAATAACCTGTTTAGTCTTACAACTGTAATTTCAACATTCAGAGCAAACTTTCTCAGATCTGTGATCTGAACTCAAAATTTGCCAACATTTTGTGATCTTTGCATCTGTAAGTTTAGAACAGGAAAGGTTCCACTTCATGATAAAAAAACTACATAACTACTTTTCTTTTTCAAGTTTTCAATAACCAGCTGAGCTTTCATTACGTTCAACTGTGTGCCTGGAAGAGATATAGTCAGAAAATATTTTCATTTCCTTCGTGGATTTTCTTAGAAAAATCATTAAACCAGAGTCCCCTCCTTCACGGGTGAGTGGTACAGTAGCCAGAAAACTATATACAAGGCAGACATCAAAAAAGACACTTCTAAAAGACACTTGTGATCTTTGCTCGAGTCTTTGAAAATACAAATGCAGATAACCACCTTGAAGAGAACATTCTGGACCCACACAGATGGAGGTTCCCATCTGTAAACCTCATTTAAGTGTTCCTATGCTAGACAGTTATACAGTTCCTGTTAACTAATCCAGGTGACTCACTGCCAGCATGAAGATGCCTCAGAAAGCACCACTGCCCAGGTACTCAAGTAGGGTAAGTAGAACCTCAGCACCTAAGTCTCCTAGATCCCACTCTGAGATAAAATGCCTGAAAGTTTGACCTTGTAGCATTTAGCTAGTAAGTTTATTGCTCACAGCTGTAAGAGTTTATAATGCAATTATTTATTTATAGTCATTCACAGAAACCTGCGTGGAACATAATCAGAAACTTTTCTTAAAATAAACTTTTATTAGATGATGAAGAATTTTCATTATCTTTGTATTATGATGCAAATTTAAAGTGTTTTCATATCAGCAGCAGTCTACAAGAAAATGACGGAGAGGAGGGAGACCTAGATTGCATCAGTCAAGAGACAGTCTAAAAGAAACCAAAGGCTGCGTAACCTTCAGTTAAAAAGTCAGATTCTTTCTGACATGTGAAAGCAGCATATAATCTTGCTTTCATTTAGAGATCAAAGCAAGATATTTGTTTATTTTATTTAAAATATTTATTCAGAAATGATCTCAGTGCAATTAATCAGCTCCTTCATAGAAAGGCGTACATTTCTGACAGGAAGGCAAAGCTGACACATTTATTTCTTTACCAAATGGAATAAGTCATGAATGAAAAGCGAAGGAGAATTAAATCAAAGGGTAGTAAATGTTCCCAAAAGGAAGCTTCCTAGGAGAATATTCTAGTCTTTGAAATTTCTTCAGAAATTAGAAAACTCTAATGAAATGCTTGCATCGTGCCCAAAGAGCCCTCTAAAAGCGATGAAAAAAAAAAAAATAAAATCAGGAAAAACTAACTCCTTTGTTGAATGTATAGAAAAGGTAAAAGACATTATGCTCTCAGAGCAGCCCAGGAGACTGGCACTCCACATACAGCTCCCATCCTACCCTTCAATGATTTGCTTTGTTGTTTGCCAAAGCAATTTTAACGGCCAACTAGATTCTTTTCTTAAGTGACTTTCATAAGTCTTCTCCACACAAAGCCCTTTGGTCCATGCCTTAATTATTACCTTTCCCTCAGGAGGAGAAACTCTTATACGAACTGAATGGAAGATTTTGCTCTTTATTGAATATGATAGGCTCACAGACTAGTCCCATCTCATTCTACAGGTCTTTTGGCAAAGATGAGCGGGACTAAGCTACAAGTCTCAGCTAATGAAGTTGATGGTGTGCGTGTTTGTTATTGTGCTCGTCCGGGGAGCATTATGGCATTATAGACATAATTTCGTGCTCTCAGCTATTTCCTTGATTATGGGGGGCGGGGGAAACACCACACTCTCCCAAACTGGGGCTCCTCAAAAGTCATCTCTGGGGAGAAGCCCTTGAGGAGAAAAGCTGGGGAGCAGGGACCAGCCCTGAGGACTTGAAGTGACCGTCTTGCTTTGTAGCTCCTTATTCTCTCCGAGAATGTTCTAGGTCAATTAACATTATGGCAGCAGTCTATTCTACTAAGTTGTCTTTTCCCAAGTGACCCAAATTTCCACTTTCACTTCCTCAGTCTCTGTGCCTCTTCACTGAGTATTAGCTTTACCTCTGTCAACAACAGATTTCTCCTCATTTACCTGTTGAAAGCAGAATGGATAAATACAGATGTTTTCCTTTCAAAGCCTGCTGTCCATGCAGTGTGCATTTCATTCTATTAAGATTCGCTCCCTTCCCCTCCTGAAGAATCAACAAAACTTCGTTCATTCATACTGCACCATCAGCAATTGTCTCCGAAGAGAGCCTGGGACATCAGGAAGTTACCACCCTTCAGACCCTTCCCAAGGAGGCTGCTAGAGGCATGATGCATTCTGCGTTATTTCTGTTTTTTAAACACCTTTCTAAAAGGTAATTCAATACTATTTTATCAGAAAAGCAACCTCAGCACTAACTGCTTGCAGCTGATAAGAAAGACACAGAGCACAGACTTCTTCCATGTTCAGCAATGCAAGTGCCATTAACCTTAGCTTAAGAGAGTGCTGAATGTGTCAGCTAAGTACAATATTGTTATTACCCCCAGAAAATCACATGACCTGTAATAACCTGAATGGTTTGAATTCATGGGCACCATGCTTGAAAACAAAATGCCACTGTAGAGCCCTTTAGGATGTTTGTACAAACATAGCTGTGATCCCCTGAGAGCATTAATGATTCCCCACAGCGCCTATCAATTCCTGGAGCAGAGAAGAGGAACCATCCCTTGACTCTTCTTGATTGCAAAAGGCTGGACCACCTGTAATATCCAGGTTTCCCACCCAGCCTTTGGTTTCTGCTCTGAATTTGTCATAGAGAGGGAGCATTTTCACATTATAGGTCAGCTGCAGCCAAAATCTCAAATTAATGCTCTTTTAAATCCTAAAACAAACGTTAGATTATGTGCATGTCTTGTCTATACTTCAGAGGCCATCTTCCTAAAATATTCTTATCTAGTGCCTCACACTATTTGCTCTAAGAAAATGAATGCAGTAATTGTAATAGATATAGAATATAGCAACGTGTCCTTGCCTTTCAAGGTTATTTCAGATGACTTCTATTAAAACAGTTCATCTTGTAGTTAATAATTTCAGTTTATTTTAGTAGCCAAGAAATTAAACTAATTTCTTTAGAAATACCAATATGATTTAAAGGAATTTATTTGAATAAATAGACTCAGATAGGTATTAGTAATTTGAAAAAATTGCCATAGGCTTTATATCTAAAGGAATTATTAAAAAGTTGAAAATAGGCATTTCTAAAATTAATGAAACAATTGTGCATTAAAAAAATGAGTGCATCGGTAGTTTCATTTCCAAGAAAGGAAATACAGCGGTACGTCACTTCTGAATTTGTCTCAGACAAGATTAAGAAAGCAGCAGCTTTGGATTTTAGGAGGGCAAAAGAATTCTAAAAAGTCTTGCCTCTTTTATAGACAATGGAGCTGATATATAGTGTCTTTCAGGAATCTCTTAATAGCTATTCAGTTATTGGAGTCTGACCTTTTTACATTTTAATAACCTGAAAATTGCATTTTTATCCTTAGATTATACACTATCAGATGTCAGTCATTTTTCCCCTGTCAGGCACAATGTGTAAATGAAGCTCATACAAATAACTAATTTCAGATGGAGGTGATTATTACTTCTTATTCCAAGGTATCTGGAAGACTGTAGTCAAAATCTATTTGATGAGAAAATACTGATAAATCTTGACTGCATTATCGGAATCAAATTGTCAGCTTTGCTGAGGATAAAAGTGTGTTTTTTCTTTTGTTTTTCTTCTCTCGTCAGTTTGCACCCAGTTTTAAAAAAAAATAATCAAAGCAGCCCCATAAAAAACACCACGAATATAGAACTGAATCACACTCCATGTTCTGCATACCCTGTTCCGCATAGGTAGGGCATAGGGGTGAGTTTCTGTGCGAGTTTCTCAAGGTCACAGTAACAGCTAACCACACTGAAGTGAATAAGAAAAAGTTTTATTCCCCTGAGCATTTAAGCTCTTCTGAAGGGCAGGTAATGAGAAACACTCTTAATAAGCAGGAATTAAAACTACAATAAATATAAAGTATTTTTAACTGCAGTCAGCCTTTTTCATGCATTTATTGCACTTATTGCTGACCACTACAACTCTATATTCTGCTTTAATTTTAGTTTTAGTAACATGTTTTTAATCTGTTTTTTAACGATGACTTTATTTTTAATTACTTAGCATATTTTCTCAGAAGACCTTGGAGGTGATATTCCTCTAGCAGAACTGTTATTTGGAATTGAACAGCTAGAAGGATGCTCACTGACATTTTGACCATCTTCTGTCCATAATAGAAATGTTCTCGTTTCTGCATATGATAGCATATGGTAATAGAAGCTTCAGAATCCTCATTCTTTTTATCCCTGAACATTAGAGTTTCAGAAGTGGATAGTATTTACCCAGATGTTCTGTTGAAATGAATGGCAGAGTGCCCACTGGCTTCCATCAGAGTAAGGACAGGCCACCGCTGAGAGCTTTCATAAATCCTCCCCTCAAGCATAATACGCTACGCGCATCTGTTGAGTAATTGCCAGCCTGGGCCATTTTTTATCTTATTGCACATTTGGGAAGGATCTGAAGTTGTAGCACTATGTGAATTTGAAGCCATGAATTCTCTGAAAAGTCTGGTTTATGAACTAAAAAATAAGTGGTTCTGTTAATGATTACAGCCATAATTGTCTTCACTCGCATAGGCAAAGCTATTGGAAGCAATAATGACAATGGAAGTAACTAAGAATGAGGGTATTTGGGAAACTGTGGAAGTGACTAATATTGAGGGTATTTGTGAGACTGTTCCTAGCTATTTTTTTTCCAAGGAAAGTGGAAGAGGGGGCTGGTTGGGTTTTCCAAGCCAGTGGACAAAAGTAGGTTTCAATTTACTGCAGCCCCATCATAAGATGGATTTGTCTTAATGTGAGTATTGGCTGAGACAACTATTGCTTGAAATTAGCAGGACTCTGACAGTACCTGAAAGGGACTGAAAAAGAAACAAGCTCTGGAAGGGCCATATCTTGCTGAATGACATGGTATAAAAATAACCATGCTGTTCTTGTGGCATGTGTGGCCATTAAACACAAATATCATTATCTGATGTGGTCAATATCTACTTGGACTTTATATAATATTCATTTTAACATTTTTATTATCTCTCTTGTGAGGTTGCTTGTATAATGCTTGTGGTAACAAAGAAGGGGAAAAAAGAATTTTGGAAACATCTTAGGGAGAATTGGTGGAAAAAAACATTTTTACGTTTTCTTCCCAGAAGCCACCTCTGCTTCAGAAATTATAGGCAGCAAATATGTATTAATTGCTCCTCCTGAGCACATCTGTGGAAGGGTCATTGGCCTAGCACAACTCCTCCCAGAGCATTCAAGCCACAGCTCCCTTTGGCTCTCATACTGTGCTACAATAATTTTATAGTGTCATTTGGTAATACCTTTGAAACCAAGAAATATAGGCCTAATAAAGAAAGTACTTTACATGATTGTTATCTCAGTTTCCCCATCTGTAAAATAAAATCTCATTTGAGAATCAGAAGTTTTAGTGATTATATGTGATACGTAAAAGTGTAAAAATTTATTACTATCGATTTAGAAAATAAAGCAGAAAGGTTTCAGGAGATAGGACTGAATCAAATGAATCACAATCCTCCTGAAGATGCCGAGGCTTCCAGCTAACAATGTTGTTGAGGTAGAATTGGTTTTAAGACACTGCCTGAGAAAAATGATGTTCTCATCTTCAAATTTTCTTCAGTACAGTTGCAGATTTCTTATCCAATAATTCATTAGAAAGATCCATCTCTATATATTTATATCTAAAAGACATTAGTCTCCTTTGTTCTTGGAACCAAGCTTCCAAAACCAAATCACACTGTTTCTTTTTTTCCAGGAGGATTCTTGGGAGAACAGATTTTTAAAAAATTTTCTCCTAGACTGCAGCAAATGAATCTAGGCTAAGGAACAATATCTCATGTAGTCTGACACACAAATACATCACAGACATAAGACGCTTAAAGACTGAGATCTTTGCTATAACTGAGATACTTTATAATCTTATAAAAGCCAACACAGTGCCAGAGTGTCTAATTATTAAGCAGATGTATCCCAATGTTTCTTCAAATTACCTGTGTGATTACAGCCCAGTAGCAGAAGTCTTTGCACAGCAAAGGTCATAGTCTTGGAATTTAAAATACTATTCTCAGCAGTGTTGTAACCCTTAAAAGGGTTAAGCTACATTAAAACATAATTCTGTCATTCTCATTTCAGTTCTATCGACTCTATCTGAAAACTTTAAACGGATTTTTTTAAAAAAATATACTGAAAGCTGAATTATCACTAAAGTTTCCATTCAATCTTCCAAGAAATAACATTGAGAAATATATTGAGAAAAACATTTCCTGCACAGCTAGGCACTGCGTGAGGCACTGCAAGCAGGTAATGGACGAAACAGAAGAAAATTGAAGACTAATTCTTGGGGAGAAATCTACATGAAATTTGCTGCTCCAAAAGAACAAAGGCCTCCTGGCCTCACACAATACAGACAATTTAGGAAATAAATGCTAAAAGCAGCCCTGGATAAAACTCCGCAGAAGCATTTGTGGTTGCAGCTATGTTCTAAAGAGAACAATCTACAGCAAGACGCATTTGTACAACTTTTTTGAAAGAAGTGATCATTACAGACCTAAATGGCTATTTTTGCCTTTTTCAGTGGGATAATTTTGGCTAGCTCAAATGAGTAGCTCTAGTATTGCCAGCACATCTCAGAAACAGTGAGGAATACCCAGGGTTAAAGCCCCGTGGGCTGGAAGGCGCAGCGCACGCCCTGCAGCCACACTCGGTTATGTTACACTCTCTTCCCAGCCTCACACTGGGACGCAGCCTCCTCTGCTCAGCCCTTCTTCAGGAGTTTAGACACCCCCGTCACCTATGGATAACACAGTGGCTGCCTGGTACCAAAGGGCTTTCCTATCTCATGACTTCATGATGGGGTTTTCAGCTCTTTAACTCAAAGAAGGGACGGTGCCGTGATCCTCCCCGGAAGACACCTGCGGCTCCCACCAGCGCACTGCCATTTCCAGCACCGTTCACCTCCACTCGCTTGGTTTGATGGCCCTCAGCAGCCACTCTGCAAGGTGAAAACTACAAAAAGATAATAAAAGGTGCTATTAAAGGAGAAAAGCAGCTTTCTGCATCCATTTTGCAAAAATATAAATTATAAGCACAAACTGCTACTGAATTGAACCAGCGCTAATCCTATGCACCAAAAATATGCACTTTCCTGTTCATCTCAACTGCAGTAACAAGTTATAAAAGGCAAGGCATTTTCTCAGAACCCTTTTTGCTCTAAGATAAGCACCTTGAACTCACTCTACGCATAAATAGAAAGAATCAAATCCAACTAAGAAGAAACATTTTTAAAGAAATTGCCTTTTTAAACAACTAATTTAAAAAGGTAAATGTTTAGCCAAGTAAACCAGCTAATACCAGGTAATATGATACATACAGAACAGAAATGTGAAAATTTGCATTGGTGAGTGGATGCAATTGAAAATATCATAGGAGCAGATAGTAAATCCTGTTGAAAATAAAGATCTCTACCTCTACAGCTTCAAAACTCCACTTACTACATTCTGACCAGCAAGAGCATTTCTCATGCATATGAAATGGGTAGGAACCTGGCATGGATGAGTAGCTAAGTAAAGCAAGAAATCAAAATATCTATTTAAATAGTAAATGAGATTTCAAGGCAAGGGCTGAGAGTTGCCCCATGACCCCGGTGTGCTGCTTCCCTGGCTGCACATCCAAACCTGCTCTGACACCGCACAAGCCACTCCGGGAAGATGTTCCATGTTGGAACGTTGCTAAGCAACGTCACTACCCAGCAGCAGGGATGCAGCGCGAACCGGAGCCTGGCTTAAAAGGAAAAAAATTCAATAGTTAAATATAATTTTGCCAGACTTTGTTTTGTTTATTGGCTTTTCTGCTTTTGCTTTAGAAAAGGAAAAAAAAAAAAAAAAGAAAAAGAAAAAAAAGCATCCTTGGAAATTATATTGACGTTATATCTGCCAGAGAAACCCAGTCTTTTATGTTTTGCTTCTAAAATTGTCTTCTGTTTCTTTTTTTTAATGACTTTCAGTATGTTCCATTAAAATTATATATTTTACAATGAATTCCCTATTCCATTAAACATCAGTACATGAAGAAACTGTTAATTCTGTGCGAATGAAACCACTTTGCCAAGCTTTGTAATCTATTACATATTAATTCTTTTCACAAGTGTGAAAAATGTGTTTGTTTTGCTAAAGTGCATAACTTTTAAATAGATTCAAATTGCAAAACCAATTTGCATAAGAAAAAACCCTGTTGCATCTTGGGGGCTTTTTACTGCATTAATGTGGAAAGAAGCCAGAAGGAGCTGGACTTGAGTGTCTTGGTACATGCAAAGAGATGCAAAAACACTGTGCAGCACCTAGACTGTGAATCTGGAGTATCCTGTACAGTGTAGGCTTATTTTACACATCAGGCTGAAAAGCAACACACAGAGAAGAAGCCTTCAGTGCTTCCTGAACACAGTGAACTTCTGCGAGCACAAGTCACGGCCAGCCCGAGCGCCTGATGTACACATTTGATCACAGATGAGCAGAAGAAGCTATTTTAAGTCTCAATCCTTGCATCAAGAACACTGGATTATTGTCCCTTCTCTGATCCCATGTCTCATGCCCTCTTACTGTGCCCACGCTGCAGCTTTACCCAACACACATGCAATTCCTGCAGGGACTGTAACCACCTGGTTGCCTTTCTCCCTGGAGACCATTTAGCTTTCAAAGCATTGAATTACAATGAGCGAACAGACAGCATGCATATATATTTATATGTATAGGGATTATTTGTAATATCTTAGCCCTTTCCTTGAGATCACATTTTGTTTTTAAGTCTGCATTTTTATTTCTTGCTTTTAGTTTCCCAAGGCCACACTTCCCTAAAGCTTCACAGTTCACAGCTGGAAGAGTCGAACTCAGCCGCCCCTGCCACACACCAGCTCTGCTCTGCCCAGCTTCGCCTGCAGACTCTTCTCCCGCGCGGCACGCGCGCGAGGGCCTGCTGGTTTCTGCTCTCCTGCGTGAGTCTCTAACACCAGCTTTGGCAAGCCTGTTGAAAAGCCCTGATGTGTGCAATAATTTCTTAGGGTTGTAGACAACCCTTTCCACAGACCTGCACAATAAGGTCATGACAAGGATGTCTCTGAACCTGAGCTCTCCTGCACCAGCCTGCAAAATCCAAGTGAACCTGCACTTCCTTTAAAACAGCTGGAGGAGGTTGCTTCAAAAGTCTGTGCTTGAAATGAATGCCAACGAATCTGCTGAGGAAGGAATATCCCCTTTGCTCATGTGCTTCAGAGTAAAATGTGCTTTCTATACACTTGCCTTTGTGAAAAAAAGATATATAAGAACGCGCTTCTGGCACTAAAGGATGTTTTGGGGTTTTTTTTGTCCAATGATATGGCCAAACATTCCAAATTTTGCCAGTGTGGACAGAAAACAACTGGACAATATATTACTGCTTCAAAGAAGATAATAATCATATTTAAGTCTGTAAGTATGGCAAACAAAACAACTGAAGGTCAGGTGCTTGAAAGCAATTACACACTGTACTTGCTTGAGAGTGTTTGCAGCTTGAATAAAATCTGACATTACAGGAGACCATAACTGAGCTACCAACATTCAGAAGTGAAAATCATAAATCAGGGTATGGTAAGTACTGGTTACACTGTGCAACCATTTTGTATGAGGTTTAAAGTCTAATGTATAAAAACACAATGCTGCAAAGAAAACCATAAATTCAGCCAGCTCAGGCAACAGAGAATTGCCTCCGTGAATTGTCACAACACATTGCAAATTACGCTGAATGCTCTGCAAGAGAAGCAAATGCAAAGGGGGTAGAAAGACTCAGTATTTTAGCACCATATACCTTAATACTTCACCCTAGCGACATATGTGTGAAAATGTTGAGCCAGATGTTAGTTATGAGTGTAGCTGGAGGTAATACACTGGTAACACAATGCTGTGGCATCAAAGTGACAGTCTGACGCTACGCGTAATGGCTTTAGCAACTTGTGCCTTACTGAATGTAGATTGAATCTTGTTCCCAAGAAACCAAATTCCTGTCCTTGGTGGTTTGCATGTAAGTGTAACCTTTGATTCATGTTGTGAGCTTGATGACTTCTGTACTCTGCCATCCAATACCCACATCCTGAGCAGAGATTGCTTTGCTACACTAAACTTGCAGAGTTAATGGACGCTTTGCTTCCATGCTCCCAAATGCTACTGCAACATGGAGTTGATATCAAAGTACTTGGCTGTGCAAAATAGTTTGCCTACAGAATTAAAATCTGACTTAAGATGACAGTGATTCAATAGAAACTCTGCCAACTATTATTGTTAGCGAGAGTTCATATATCACTGGCATGTTAGATTTAGCATCATCATATATGCTGAATACTAAGCTGAGAGTCTGACAAGAAACCTTTTTCCCCACAGGAGGACACAAGAGACCTGATGCTTGTTCACAGAGATACTGTTTGAAAACCAGAAAAAATGAGTCAGTCTTTGGAGGGCAGGGTCTTGTGCAAGGCCCGTTTCAAGGAAGCCCTGCTGCAGGTAACACTATGACACGTTTGCCTTTGGGTTCCTCCTCCACCTCTGCTTTCTCCCTTCCCTTCTCACCCTGTTCACACATTCGGTAGAGCACTTGGGCCTAATATCTTGCACCCAAGGACCGACCTGCAAGTGCACCCACATGGGACCCCCCAACTGCCCTGGTAATTAGGGTATATGTCTGGCCACTGTTGCTACAGGCACAGGGGATATATAATAATATATATAATATATTATATATATAAAATAATATATACATTATATATATTATATATATACAGGGCAGCAAAAAAATGCTCTTCCAGGTCTTGTGAGGGTGGCATTTGGGAATCCCTACAGAGGAAATGTTTGCCAGCATGTGTCTGTGTTAATTAGCTGCAGGTGGGTAACACAGCCCACCAGCTTGGAGCCTTGGTGCATCTCACAAGCTGTCAGTGCTTCACCTCAAACTTGGCTTAGTAGGGAGAAGTTGTAACTAAGGCTTCCTAAGGCTGCATAAGACTGTGCTCTCCTTCTTGGGCCACGTGGACTCCTCGTCTTGACAGGGCACCTATACCCAGGTTTAATGAACAAGCCAGAGCTATGCCGGGGCCCTGGTGTTTCTGCAGAGGCAGCACAGAGCACAGCCCGACAGAGCTGGGGACAAGGTAGCCCCACAGGCTTGCCCAGACAGCAGCTATAAACCCATCCACGGGCCAGATTGCCACCTGTTACCCACCATAATGATACAATCAGCAGAAGTGCCCTTGAGCTCAAGTTAAACTTCCAGCTCTGCCACCTGTTTTCCTGTGCTCCAGGCCTTCATTCACACTGTGGTCCTGCAGTTTTCTCTTGTCCTACACTCAAGGCTAAGCTGGGTAGGTAGAGGTAAAAGGTTAGCACACCTACAGGCTAAGAACAGTAAAATTAGCAAATTCATTAAAAAAAAAAAAAAAAGCTTTCTTAGATTATATAATAGAATCCTGCCATCCAGATTAAAGTTCCTCCCATCAGGATGAGTAATAAATACTTTATCCTGACCACTCTAGGTCATCCAGAGCAAGTTGGTTCTAATGCTGCAGAGAGAAGTGACTGGGCAGCTGGGAAACTGCTTGTGTCATGTCATGTTATGGGTAATGAGAAAGTGTCTCTTCTAGCTCATTCATGTTCTGACTTTGAAGGTTGGGTTAATTTGCAGGGGGCAGGGTTCTCTTTGATGTGAGAGGCACCCTATTTTTCCTTTGCTGCTCTGTAGATTAACTCAAATAGCATCAATGAATTGCAGAAAACTCAGCAGCAAACTGAAAATCGCTTATGCCAAACACTGCAGTTGATTCGTACTATTAGCAGCCAAGAATCATACGTAATGTAAAAGGTACTGCTAATTGCACAGGTATCAGGTCACTTTAAAAGGTTATGCAGATATTTAAAATGCATGGTAGGATAATGCAATATGCTGAATACATCATCATCATCTTTAAAGGGAGTTCATGAAGTGGCACTGTAAATTTTATGTGACTGTGCATCAAAACAATTCAGAAGTTCACTATAATCATTCTATTTTAAAATATATTACATAAAATTTTTCTTACAATTTTTTTGCAAACATGATTATATAGCCTAAAAGGACTGTAATGTAAAAAGATTAAAGGAAAAATGTTTTTGTTTCCATTTTCTTCCTTTAGTCTGTCGCCTCTGCATTTGACAGTACTGCAGGCAGTCAGCTTGGTTATTTCCTGCTTTTAAGCTAGTCAGTGTGTCAGCTCTCATTCTTGGCTCAAAGGCCATAGCAGCAAAGAAAGGGGCAAAAAAGGGAAGGAAATGGCACTGAGCAAACCCGAAATCTGACAGGACGCTCAAAAGATGGAAAGGAATGCATGCCTTTGATTCATATTTTAGTTGGTGAGGACCCTGCAATTTTCAAGAAATACAAACCAAAATACACTAAGGTTTTCCATATTTTCACATGCTTTAGTTACAAGAATATTAGTAAACTGCAGTGGCAGAAAGTGACTTGATAGTGTTTGAAACCCTATACAAACAAGGAATGGATCAAGGTGACAATGAGGTAGTCACCAAACTCAAGGACAAATTCATTTCCATTCTTTATGCTTCAGCAAATTCTAAATGATTTAACACTTCTTTTGAGATGTTTGCTTTTAAAATTCCAAAAACTGAGCTGGCTTCATAGATTTCTTTCTCATTGGGCTGTGTCTCCTAAGACCATTATCTCATGACTAGAAGTGTATCCATATGAAAACCTGGTCCCGTCTGGTTTTGGATTTCACTATAGCTAGACAGATTTTATAAGCAATATAGAAAAAAAGGACAGATGTTGCAAATGTAATTTACAGGAGGATTCCTAATTCCCACTGAAGAGTCATTGATATTTGAGCACTTCCATCTTCTTTCAAACACCCTTTCAATACTTCATTCCCTCTAAAATTCAAGGGATGCCCAGCTTCAGATGATACACAAACATTCATTCTTTAAATAATTGAATGCTTCTATTGTGTATTCAGAAGAGCCTAGTAAGATAAAGTAAACAGATTCCATCTTTTTAATGTTATGCATGTGCTGGATGGAAGTGCAATGTTGGCTATGTAATATTCATTTAGATGATTATACCATGCTGATTACTACAGTGCTGTACACAAACATGTTGTTGTACTACTACCAATCAGAAACTTCTTTAAAGAGCAAGAATATTTGCAGCAAAGACACCACTGCAAAATTAGCTCAAACTTAACCACCGTAACAAAAAGTGTAGCTAAATAAAACAAAAAATGTGACATCTGACTCTTAAATAGAAACCTAGAGCTTCAGCCAAGAACAACCAAAGGGACAAATGCTCAGTATAATCTCTTGTTTTGTAAAGAAAAGAATGTAAATGAAATAGAAACAGAGAAATCCAAAACAAATAATACATGCCAAATAAGAAAAATATGAAATGAACCTTAAAGAAAGGATAACTAATAAAACTCACCAGGAAGCTTGTTTTCTAGAAACACTATAACATTCTCAGAAGTCACTAGAACTGCATTTTAGGCCTTTCACTGAATCAAGGTGTGCAGCACATTGTAATGAGTCCATTTTCAAAAATCAGTAATTTTCTGTTTAATATTGAAAAGCAGCTGAAGGCAAGGTACTTTACATTAGTTTAAGCTTTTTGTAAATACTGCCAGTTACTGCAATTATACTGCTGAAGTACATGTAAATACCTGAAGTAATTATGAAATCAGGTGTCTTCATGATTGCCTCTTCATCCTTCTGATGTGCTACCTCTTTTGTGAACAACTAAGAGATTTAGATTTATCTGCTAGAGGTAAGAGATTTAGATTTATCTGCTAGAGGTGAAGGCAATTTGTGAATACTGGAATTTCCAATTCTTTAAACTTATTTTTCCCCTCAAACTGAATAACACCATCTCCCAGGACATAGCCAGAACAAAATCATTTTAACACGAAACTGCAAAAGATGTACTGAATGCAATTCCAGTGTTTGCCAAAGTACTTTCTGCTGAGATTTAGGAACATCCTTCCTTTCTAGAATGCAGGGCCACCTGTTTGGCTAGGGTAAATCAATGTGATCATCCTTAAGCTTGCAAGTACTGCAATTTCTGACAGCTAAGGACTTAATCTTCAAAGTGTTTGTAAAGCCTATTCCCTAATGGCTCTCATTTTCCAAAAGTTTCTCACAATAACTACGATTTTTTTTCCCCCTGACATTCTGTTAGTTTCTTTAGTCAAGATGCCTTTTGCAACTGAAAGTACTTAAAAGAAAGGATTGTCTCTGGTGACTCAGAAGAGCAGAGGAAATTGGACCAGAAATGCCACATGGAGGTAGTTCTAGTACAAAAGAAAGGCTATCTTCAAGGTTACAAGCAACTCATTTCTGCTTTTGTGAACAAATCAATATTTTTAATCACCAGCTTTTACTATATTAGTCACTTTTTCATGTCAAAACAGCACATCACCCAGCATATCATCTTTACTGTAACTATTGCTTCCTCTTGGAATAAAAAAATGTGTAATGACAACAACATGACAGTAACATGAGATGAACAAAAACCTCTCATGACAAATCATATGTGATCAATAATTACATTTCCTGGACTAGCTCATGCACTCCAACTAGCACATGCTTCTTCTAATAAAAGAGAAGTAGCGAAGAAAACTGGAGGTGTGACAGAGGTACCCATGTCTTCTTACCCTTTTAGAGGTAATTAGACAGTGGGTGTAGAATCACAACTTCAAGAGCAAATAATTGTTCTTCCTTTGACCACAGAAAGCCTAGCACTTTTGGTCATGCAGTAAATGCTGAAAGACAAGTTCCTAAATTAACAGATTTGAAAAGATGGATATTTGCAAAGTTTATCAACCTTATTTCTCTGCTTACACAATTACTGCAAGTTCATTATTTTTCATTCATGAGAGGCAAACAGTTAACACAAGCATACTTAATAATACTTAAGCTTAGTCTGGATATTTATGTAACACTGCAAAAATATTGATAGCACAACAGCCAAAAAAATCATAATCCACCAGCCATTTACAGAAACATTCTCTGCATATTTCAAATATGAAATACTCAATGCTGTTTTGCAATGCCATAGAAAAGAGAGATTGGATATTTTCTAGATTGGTTTACTTGTTTTAAAGATGAGGAGATCTGGTGCAGTTACAGTCTTGACATACATTTACAACAAAAACAGTTTCAGATTAAATCGAAAAATAATCTGAATAACATTGGCTATGTTTGTTTGCACAAACTCAGTCAATAGCTCTTCTATCTTACTCCATGGCTTATTTATAAGAGACATGAGAGACAGGATATCATTTACAGTGATAGGCCATATTTGCAAAAGGAGCATAAATGATTTTTTCAGGTGATAACAGTCAGCTGTATGGAAGCCCCATCCAGCCAAAACCTACCCACTCAAGCAGCATAAAAGTGTTGGAGGAAGTCTACGGAAAAGGGGAAGATGGAGAAGAGAAGAAAAGCACTGTCCAGGAGATCAGTTTAATATCTCAATCTATTTTCCTCACCTTTATAAATTTCTTCCACTATTTTTCCAACTTTTCTTATTTTCTATCCCTTCTTTGTCCCATCCTCATTCACCACATATCCTTGCAAAAGTATTGGTTTTGTTTCAACCAGACATTCAGGGTCCATCTGATGGAAGTAAATGGAAGCAGGAACACGGCCCGCTCTGCATTCAGTGGCAGTGCATTTTCATTGCCACTAAAATCTGCAGAGCCTGAAGTTAACTTGGCATCCAGCAACTCCCATTACCCCGTAAGAGTCTTGATTCTAACACTGTGGCACCAAAAACGCTTCCCTTTCTTTCTCCAGGGAGCAACTGTCCTCATGTTTTGATGACCATAAACACAGTCAACCAAAACTACAGAACTCAAGTGACTGATCCCCACTCGTCACTGGGAGCAGGATACAGAGTAGCAAACACAGTCAATAAACGCTGCCCGCACAGACTGAAACTCGTTCTTACGATAACATCCAATCAATAATGAACAATTAATGAGATCCAAAGTCTATTTACAAAGCACAAACAAAACAAAGTGATGGAGGCTGATCCCATCAGTTGTTTGCAGCTGTTTCACCACACTTATACTGAACACTTTGGAGAAGACTCACTATGAATGTTCTTACGGGGAGTACCACGGCCCGTCGGTATAGACATTGCCACAAACCTGCTGCGTTATTGGGCTCAGATAGAAGCGGTTTGTGCTGGTTAGTTCCAAAGCTGCTGCTTATACTGCAGAGGCTACCTCACATGTCTCACACCATGCGAAAACTCACCTTTGCCCCCAGCCTGAATTGTCCAAAGAAGCCTCTCCAGTTAGATACGGGCTATGTCACTCAGTTCTGGGGAGAGCTCGGCTAGACCAGGAGGAGCAGATAAGCCTACAGAGCTGGGAAAAGAAATCCCAGAAGTTCAGAGCCTAGAAAAAGTGGAGTCATTGCTCCTTCCCAGCGCAGCTGCACCCCTCCTGGGTCTAGATCAGGCTTTGCTTGCAGGTACTTCCCTGTAGCTGAACACTGGGAGAAGATGCCTGCAGGGGGAACTCTCCTCAAGATATTGCCATGTCATCACCAGGTGAACCTCGCCAACTGCAGGTGAACAGGTCAGCCCAGCCCAAGAGGCAAAATACCATGGACTGAAGCCTACCCAAAAATACTCTATAGATCTGAAGTACTGTATAATAAATTACAGCTGCAGAATATGCCAGGAGCCTTTACCTGGGGGCAAAGAGACTTGCAGATATTAAGATGAAGACTGTACAATGATGACTAGTTAAAAGGCAACTGTAATTGACCAAATGGGGCTGTAAGCTGCCTGGTTTGCTGGCAATGTCGAGTGTAATCGCCTTACCACCCTTGAGTACTAGGAATTTTGCTAACTTTAAATTATGGTAGACATGCCAAGTGAAATCATTAATCTAGATAAATAATATCAAGACTGCATTATTATTCTTAGAGTAAATCATATTGTTCAGATGTATCAACTCCAGAAGTGCTCCTTGTAGCTTTCTTGATAGTCTTGTACATCTTTTTACATACACAATCATATTTACACCCCAAATTATACCAGGGCTCATACTTTATATTGTCATTTTTCCTTGTCACCTTAACATAAACCCATCAAAAGTATCTCAGTGTAGCATGTGACTGTGAAAGTTAAAGTCTGTCAGCTTCTAGCTATAGGTACACTATGAATCAAAAGTGGAGGAAAAATATAAAAAGCAATACCAAGAGTGCTAAATCTTTCTGTTTTGACATAAGGTATCTATTGAATTTACTTCAAGAGCCTAGATCTATCAAACAGAGCTGTCATCCATGAAAGCTTGGGGAAATTCAAAAGTTTCATATCACCCCATTTCACGGGAATATGTTTTCTGATTTTTGTTTACATGTATTCAAACTCCTTCACTCAATTAGACTGGAACAAAATGAAACTCAGTCCACACAAGGTGAAAGCTATGCAAAAAAAAAAAGGATTTCCAATGAGTCAAGCCTAAAATATAACTTAATTCAAACTCACATACCTTGACTTTATAGCCCAAGTCCCACGTTCTTGCACTGAAAATGCAATATACAAGATCAGGCTGGGAAGCTTTCTTAGAAAGTCATGTAGAAACAAAGCAAAAACAAATCCTGGGTGAATAAGCTGAAAAAGTGATGAAATTTGGCTAGCTTTTAGTCAAAAATGACTAGTGGTTTCAAGTGTCTCCATTTTGGAGGAGTGATCGCTAATCTAATGCTGAGCATCTCTGAAAAGGTGCCCCTTTAAACTGAGATACGTATCTGAAATCTCTGTTTTGAGATGGTTAAAATCATCAATCACCTCTGAAAATGCTGCAGTCATCCTTTAACAAATAGAGCTAAAAGGAAGCTCACTAAGCTGAGAAGCTTATGTTTAAAATACTCTTTCACTGATACCCAGTTTAATGCTTGATATAACAATAGCTGTTTTCATTTTCATGTAGCATTAGCATGCTAACGAATCCTGTCCATCAGTGTTTGTGAACTGCTAATGCATTCTTAATATCTGATAAGTCAGAACCTTAGGGTGCAGACTTCTATTAACATGCTAATGCATCTTGCCCCTGCTTGCTTTAGAATTAGTGAATGCAGGTTGTTAGCCAATACAAGGCTATTTTTCATTTTGTTAAAGCCATTAATGATGAGAGAAGAGAGAGAGCGATGCTGCCTGTCAATCAACATCTATCAGCTTGCAGATAAATGTAATAATTACTTTCATAGCAATACAGGAAAAGAAAAGTTAAATCAAGTCATGTTAGTGCCTAACAAACCGCTCCATGAACTATCTGTATTTAGCATGTGCATCCAGAAATGGATGGCTCCAAGTGCCATCTCAAGCAAAACAAAAACAAACAAACAAAAAAAACCCCTACTGCACTGAGAGTCTTACGAACTCACTATAAGGATTTTTAAAAGGAGATATCGTGATATAACCAAGTAACAGAAATCAGGACTTCCCACAGCAAATTTTATTCTGCTTGCAGCATTTTTTTTTTTTTTTTTTTTGAATAAATGAGTTGTAGAGGAAAAAATCTGCAATATAAATCTCCTTCAGTTTTCTGGAAGGTGTATGAAGAACTCTCCACTCCAACTCATGTGAAATTGAGTAACTCTGAAATCAGTGAAGTTACTCTGCTTAAAAACATAGGCAGTTAGATGAATATAGAGCCAGGGCTCACCACCCAAACTTTCAAGTATTTTACAGACTAAATGGGTGTCAACAGTTTGATCTCTACTCTGAAATGGGAAGCAAAAGATCTTAACAAAAAAGCCTGCACTGCCTTACAGAATTGGCCTACCATCTTTGTGAGGGCAAACAGGGCAGAAGCTGCATTCTGCACCAGCTCCCACATCAATTAGGGGTCACAATACCCTTTAAGTAGCCTTGCTGAGCACTGAGAAACTCTCTGATTTGGGCAGCGCACACAGCAAAGAAGTCAAAGCTCCTGGAGCCAGTGAGGTTCAACATCTTCCTGTTGGAGAAATTGTCCTTTAGTAAACATCCTGTGGGCACATAGAGCACCCTGATGTGCAACACACACTAGAGACAGGTCAGTCCCTGATTCTGAACCCACACAAAGCAGCAAGGCCTTTTACCTAACCTCACTCATCCTATGAACTCAAGAGCCAGCTGCAATCCTATTTTGCAATTGTTTTATATATGAAGGAGATTATGTTCTCTTCTCATTCAATGCATCTATCTCTGCAGGCCCAGTCTGAAACAGAAAGCCACAAGCATGTGTTTTGATGGCTTTGAGGGGTGAATTAGCCTTGAGTGAGAAGTAAAAAGACACTGTCTACCAAATCTGCATAGATTTAAATTTCTTCTTAGTTGTTTGTGATCCTCTTGTGATCAGTTTCTCAGGAACATTTGAGTACTTCAGTAATAGTAGTGCTTTTAGCATTCATCTTTTTCTTGTCTGTGAAGTTAAAATCCGGAAATATCTGCCAAACACATTTTACACTTTTGCTTTACAGAATTTCTACTTTTCACAGAACCATTCAGCTACATGAGTCATCAGATACAAGAAACGTGCACACGTTATCCGCTTGTATTCACACACAGTGCTGAAGAAATGACCAATCACTAAAAAATGAAGAAACTGCATAAACTGAATAAACCAGTGAAATCTGTAATAAGACAGTGGATAATTCATAAATAGACAAAAAGGTGACATTGAAATCAATTATTCATTGGAAATTATTTGCTTAACTCTACTGCAGACAAATTTCTACCCAGCTCTAGAAAGAAAACATTACACATTCTTTTTTTGCATTCTAATTAGTTTTTGAACCTAGACTTGCAATGCATTATATCTGTTAGCTCAGTGTCCCTTAACATAAGTCTGAAAGACAGGTTAACACCTCAAAATCATGACAGCTGCTGCAATGATATGATCTCAATATACTGAGAAATAGCAAGAAAAAAGGTAACTGCCAATGTACAGGATATAAGGGAAAGAAATGTCTGTCTCCTTTTAAAAATCAAGATGAAATAAGAAAAGAAATTCTGATATGTTTGAGCTTTATAAGTTGTGCAATGACTAGACAGTGTAGGATTTATTCTCAGCTTTGCCTTGGCTTGTTTCAAAGCTAAGTGATGAGTACAAACTCAAGTACACCTGAGCCATATCATTACAGTAGCAACACCCAATTAAAGGTACCACACAGATGAAAATTTTCAAATTATTTTTCAAATATCATTGCAAAACACAAAAATTTATATGCAGAAATGTGAGTCTTAGCTATCCCAAGTGACAGATACAAAGTGAGAGTCAATAACAATGCACATTATGACTAAAATATTACAGAAAAAATATCTAGTAAAGCAGCACATATTCCTAAACATCTGCCATGTTTTGTAAACTGAGCAGCAGCCTTCCATGCACAGGGTTCCTACAGGTACTAATTCTCACTATTCTGTCATAAGCTTCAGAGATTTTGAGTTTGTTCTGAGAGTCTAAAACCCTAGAGATCTGTGATGATGTGGGAGCCTCAACTTTCACAAGAGAGGAAAAAAAGCCAACCTTTGTGGTCACAGAGCAAAGCTTGAAAACATGAATTTACAAGGCTCAGATAACAAAAGGAAAAAAAAAAAAAAAAACATGTTTTAAGTATCTTCTTAATATATTTTAAACTACAATGCTTGACCCGTGACGGCAATGAAAGCATTCCTCTGGGACTCCGCGAGGATGCTAGACCCCCGTCTCATCTCACTGTAGCACCTCCCCTCCGCCCACGCTACGGAGCTTTACTTTCTCACAGCTTCAAGACAGAACAAACCATGCACACGTGTGCATCTGGTGTGGCATCAGGCTTCTGAGTTCAAGTATATCTAACATAACAGAGGGGCAAATATAGCCCATGAGGCCTAAAGTCCACAAGACAGTCCTCCAATCACCCAGACGTAGTCTGCAATATTCTTCTCCAAGCTTCCTGGATTTCTTTGCACGTGACTGCATACGTAGCCATGCATATATACAGTAAATCTAAAGCAAATATAGAATATAAAGAAGAGAAGGAAAAGATATATTACCTATAAATTCCACACAATGCTCATACTAAAATAAGGGTTGTCACCTGTGAGGTGATGCTACTTTGTTCTAAAACTATTACCATTTTTTCTATACTTCTCCATTTATAGAGCTAAACCTCTCCCATTAATCAGGACCTCACCATTTGTCTTGTACATCTGCTTATTAGTATATGATTTTTTAATTAATGTTTAAAACATATTAGCCATTAATATTAGCCAACAGAACATTTCATACTTTCAATGAATATTTAAAGCCCTGTCAGCAAGATTTTTTTTTCTCAGAATGAGAGTTTCAAATAAATGGAGGTACTTTGTTCATGTTATTTTTATATTTTGCATACTTCCTGAGACAAGATTAAGAAACACATACCACACAAACATTACAGTGAAGGAAGAACATTTCTACTCCAGGTTACTCTGCTGAAATGCTAATACAAATAAAGCAGGAATGGTTAAAAGACATTTTCAATAAGGTATCAGGATGTTGTCTGAGTGACTAAGAAGTGATTTTACAATTCAGCCAGAGGACACGGTACTCCGCGTAGGAAAATAACCTTCTATCAATAACCCAGTTATTTACCTTTTATCTCTAGCTTCCTGTGATATAGTTTTGCCCAGTCTTCTTACATTGTTTCTAGCAAAACATGAAAATATTTGAGGTTCCAACATTTTTTTTTCCCCCTAAACATATTAAATTGCTGCAGCCATGGTTTCTGTTTTATTCCTTCAGGATTGTTCTGTGATGTTAATGATATCATCATAAGACATTGTAATAACCGAAATATACCTATTTAGTACCTGTTGTTTTCAGTGAGGTTGTTGTTTCCGATAGGGCACATGCCACAGAATATTTTATCAATGCACTGCTTTCAGAGCCAGTCTCAGAGGAGCACATTCATACAAGCAGGGCTAGGAAAGTCAGACCAGAAATGAAACTCCCATTAGGAACTGAAATAATAGGAAATATTAGTCACATTCAAAGGCTACAAGCTGGAAAAGCTTTGCGGGGAAAGGTATGTCTTAGTACATCAGTGTAACTCTAAGTAAAGGCTGATCCTGTCAACTATTAACTCTAAATTAGAGGACAACAACAGAACTATAAGACACTTGCCAACCTCTATTTTTTTCCTAATGTATATAGATTTGGTCCACCGTGTAGTTTATTTATTGTAAAATGTTGTAACTGCATATTCATGCTAAGGCTTTGATCAGATACCCAGATGCCTCTGAGCTTCTGATCTGAAATGCTAATGTATGCCCAAAAGAGATAATATAAAGAAAGGACCTAATTTAAGCTTGAGTGATCATGATTCAGGCTAAAATAATTCAGCTTATGGTAAAGGAGGGCTTATGGAAGACTCCCTTTTATTTTTCAGAGGGTTACATTTTCAATAAACTAATGTCTTCCAAAATTTACTAAAGAGCTGATTCTGAATTGTCCTCCCTGCCTTATAACACATCCCCTCTAAAGTTATATTCTCAGTCTTTGACAGAGACACACCACATACAGACTCATTTTCGTCTGCTGAAGCCTTTCTTCTCTCCTGATCTACACACCCTGGCCAGGGAGTTAGGCATTCCTAAGTCTAGTAAGGCAGTTGCAGTCATATGGCTACACACTCTTCACATTAAGATATGTTGCATCCACTTCAAAATTAACTGTTCTCAACCAACCTCTATGCATAGACGAGGATGAGGAAGTGTTCATTTTATTAACATTTTTTTTTTCTTGCTTTTCTCTTCAAGCTGCTTTGAGGTTTGATCATCTGAACACTTTCCTGCGTCTAAACAAAAAGAAAGCTGGAGACAAACAACTTGGGGATTGTTTTCAGTGCTGTGACCAAAGGATAGGCACAAAGAGATATATGGTCTGCTGGCCTGGAAGGATGCAGGGAAGTTCTTTCAGGTACTGCCAAAAGAGAGGTATTTATAATTATCAAAGAATGATATATATTATATATTGTAATTTGTAACTATAAATGCCTCAAATTGAACTAGATCATAATTTCACAAGAGTGGGCATGACTTTCTATGCCCAAAACTGAAATTGCTATGGACTTCAGCGTCCATTAATAAACTCAGGCAAGATATCTTGCATATTCACAGAATTAAATAATACCTTTTATTGGTAGGTTCTCAGACTCAAAGGTTTTCTGCTGAAAAGTCTAACAATTTCATTGTGTTTTGATTCCAGAAATAAACAGGAAGTCAAACTCTAGAGCAGCATAAATTCCATTTCTATGTAAAGTTGATTTTCTATCGTTTTAAGATATATTGCTAGCAAGAGAAGGCAAGGAGCAAGCAGAAGTTTTCTAAATGGGAACACAGTGCCAAGGAATGCAAGAACAAGTACCAGCATTTACTGTTTTGCTCACTTTCAAGTTTATCACTGTACATTGTATTTACTGTTGACTCTGTGTCTTCCAAAAACATGGCCTGCAGTATTTGCCATTACTTGAATAAATAACATCAATCTAGTGACTTGATAGATACTTACTAGATGAAGCTTATTCAATGTATCTTGAAGTCAAATAAAGATTTTCATGGCTTTTAGTGCTGGATTGATATAGTCAGAAAGAATAGAGAAGATGTTTCTTATTCATGAACACAATACCTGAAAACTTAGGGAACAAACTCAGATGGTTTGGAAGCTCTGTTCAATGTTCAAACATGAAGGCTGACTGAAGCTAATCTGTAGGGATAAAGGGGTTTTCAGGGCTTAAGGGCTAAATCTATAACAGTTGGCAAAAATATGCAGGATAGAAGGAGGTAGAGAATTGCTGAAGACGACCATTTTCTTACTTTTCAGTGTATTTTGAAACCTTAGAGAGAAATGGTACGTGTCTGTTGATTGCTTCACAAATTGTGTGCGTATCCATGGAAGGTTATGATCGTACTTTCATTTGAAATACGAGATTTTTTTTTTTTTTACAATAAAAATTACGTGAAATTTTTGTACTATCAAAAATGTTGTCTTCCTCTAACTTATTAAAACTATGATAAAACCTTTTCTAATACAGTATGTCTCAATTTCTCTTCTGCTGAAATGCCTGCTGTTTTCTGATAAGAAGCATTCATCAACTATAGTGCTTTTCATGCTAATGAAACAGAGTAACCGAAGGAAGAGCAGCGATGCAGTTCAGCGCAGTGCATTCATACATACTGTCTGGTACTTCTTCCTTAAAAGGAGTAATGTTTTTGCCTAAGAAGCCAAGTTGGTTTTCTAAATTGTTTCTTTCAGTCATTTATACAGCATTTCTCTCTCCACAAAACAAGAAATAAACCAGTACTAGGAGGTACACCGAGAGGCAATAATCTATGAAAGGACTGCCCCACACTGCCCATTAGGTAGAAGAGAGGAAATTACTGTGAACCAAGAAAGGTTTTAAAACTGGAGAAAATACGCTGTATTATTGATCTCATTTTGAGGGGCTGTAAGGGGGAGAATGAGGAACTGCTCAGGCAATTTTCTGCTCTTTAGCTTTCAAGGCAATACTGGGCAACTAGCCAGAACTATGCTGCATATACAATATATCTTAACTTTAACAGTGCCTTTGACACCACTTTGCATGATATTCTTATAAGCTGGTTAAGGAAACATGGCATAAATGACACTAGTACAAGGCTCATGCAAGACATTGGGCATCAGTGGAGCACTCAGACTGGAAAGTGATCACTGGCATCCCCTTGTTCTAGCCCTGGGAAGTGTCTTTTTTTTTTTTTTTTTTTGACATTTTAATAATTAGGAAAAGCTTCCTAACTGTAAGGAATGTAAAAGGCTAGAACAGGTTGCTTGGAGCAACTGTGGCATCTCTATACTTTTAAAGAATAAAAACCTATTCCTGTTGGAATCCTATCAGTCATCTTCCGTGATGTGTTTGTAAAGAGCCTAGCAGAAAGATTCCTCACTTGCAGGAAAAAGCACAGCTACTGTTTCCGTAAAGATAACACTGACCTGTGACAGGAAGGTAAAAGGAAGCGCATGACTAGATAGAGCATATGAACCAAATGACAGACATCACCTGACAGTTCTGTTTTACAATGAGTGATTTTGCATCACCAGATACCTCTTCAGTAGATTATGGGTTAAAGTAAGAAAAAGGCATCTGGAGAATTCTGCCAGGTGCATCTGTGTCAGAAAGTTTTCCATTCTTCTCCTGAGGCGACCCAACCCTGAAATCCATTTTGTCCTTTCTTCAGGCAGACTTAAGATTTATATCCATGAACAGTCGTACTTTTTAATTCAAATCAGCCTGTCTTGCTCTTTCCACATCTCTTCAGGTAATAAAAACACCCTGCTATAATCAAAGTTGAATAAAATGTTCCAAAGATCATCTCATAAAGTATTTACTGTCTCGTTCCTAAAACTTACATCTGCTCTCCAGATGCTGTGATCAGTACTTAAGCGTAAACAGATTTTAAATCATTGATTTTTCTCAATAGCAAGATGCTTTTAGGAAAGCAAGCTTTTTCAGGAGTCCATCCAGTGTAACCTTTTCTTTATGCCGAAGCTAAAATGGTGATAGGTAAGTACTCCACTAAACTAGCCTGTTACATCTCAAAAATTTGATTTGCTCTCTGTCCTTTTCCCATTTCTTCCTTTTGTCCTCAAAAAAGTCAAGATTAAGATCTTTCCCACTCATCCTCTTCTCCATTTCCTCATCTCTAGCTATACAGCCAGTCATCTGACTGTGTGAGAACACATTTTTTGTTTGATACATTGTGTTTAGTCATATAAACTCAGATAAACCTCTCTTCCAAAGACACACTGCAGTTTATCTAGAAGACACTGTTTAGCCTGGGATTATTAGCAGAACTACTGAGATCTGCTTTACATAAACTGATGCATAAAAGTCCCTCTTGCTCTATCCCTATTAAATATTCAGGGCACCTGTTATACTCACTAACCTCTGTGAAAAAGGTCTCACATGTGAAACCTGAAATTGCTCACATTGCTGCAGGGTTCGCAGTGGTTAGACCCCAGGGCTGACACATTAACACCTAAAGCTACAATAGTTGTCAGGATTGCTCCATCCTGCTTGTCTCTGACTTTTTACCCAGAACTTAGTTCCTATTTCACTTAAAACCTGTAGAATACGAATTGATGGATTTGCTCAATCAGCAGCTAGGAAAAGGTCACCCCTAACCATCACTGTGGCCCATAGGCACTATATGAATATACAGATTTTTTTTTTTTCTTCCCCCCCCCCAGAATCTCAAACTGTTTCTATCAACTTGATTTAGCCACAGATTTTTCTGGGGTCAACTTTAATAATTTCCATCCAGCAGAGACAGAACTAGTCAGAACCATTTTTAGCCTTACCAGCCTTTGTACGTCAACATTGTCTTTTCTCTCAGAGCCTGTTTTACGGACGATGCTAAAATGCTTTTCCAGGCCATTGACTTTACATGGCACAGGTCAGAATGAGACACTGTTAGATAAATACCATATGCAAATCTTCTGTTTTTTCCTTCCACCAAATACCGCACAGCCATGTTGTGAAAGGTCTCTCTAGCTGAGAAATGAGCACAGCAGGAGGCACTATAAAATGCAAACTATAAAATAAAACATAAGTCAGCTCCACATACTTATTTCCACATAAATAACTAATTTGACTCTCTGTCCCATTACTTCTGTGGTGTAAAACCAGGATGAGTTAGTGTCATGGAAAACAATACGTCCAAATCTGTCTGATTAAAGAATCTTTTTCAACCTGTCTGATTAAACCATAATTAGAAAAGATTATGGTCTCTTCATTTTGAGAAATCAGGCTCAATTTTTAGTTGCTAAAAATACACATTGGTCTTCCTCTTTTTTATTATATTATTTACAACAAGTAAGGAAGGCTTTTTATCTCCTCATAGCATTGTCTAGATTTTGAATCTGTCTTCTGTCACTAATAGACAGAATAAGGTTGTCCTTTCAGGAAGCTTAATAATTTACTAGCTAACAGTTATAGCAGTCTAATAATAATTCTTAGAGAGCTACAGCTTGCACACAGATTGTATTTCATAACCACCTCCATTCCTCCAAAAGACCACTTATCTAAAATTATTGTAAAATACTCAGAGAAAACTTGCATGTCTGTTTTGAATACTGACCCTTTTGTTAGCTTTGGAAGGTAAAGGTAAGTGCAGTGCAGGTTATTCTGAGGGGAGAAATGTATATATAAAGAGCCATAAGCACTATCTATAACAGAGAAAATCAATGCAAGATCAGTCAGAAACAAAGAATTAGTGTGTTCCATCACAAAGATTTAAAAAAAAATAAGTATATACATGAGATAAAGGAGGAATTTAGAAACAATAAAATTGAAATTACAGATGACTTTAAACTCTCAAAGCCTTGGTCAGGATTATACATATTTGCCCCGAATTTCCAATCATATTTAATGTTGGAAGTTTTCTATAGTCCTCTGAGGGTATCTTTCTTAGAAGAACATATCTCAAATTCTCTCAAAGACAGGAGTTGTTAATTTAATAAACATGTTTATAGTAAATAAAAATAAAAAAATGTATTTATAGTAATGGTTTTAAAATGTTCTGATGGTTATCTATCTCAGACTGGAGCAGAAGGGGAAAATTGTATAAGACCTAGATTAGATTCCTTCTCTCTTTTCTGAAGTGACAACTCTTAGGAACATGGAATAACAACTCCTAGCACAAAGAGAGTGAGGTAGAAATAACAGTGTGCACATCCCATGACAATAATTGTGGTAAGCATGAACAGAAAATACAAACATTACAGAAAACTTATATATAGACCTTGAATTTTAAAGAAAAGTAATCCATGGGAACATTTTCAGGAGAGAATAATCTGGGCTGCAATCACAAAATCCAATGCTCTCATCCTAAAAGGCAAGGTTGAGTGGAACAGATATTTTAAAACCTGAGCTATGACAGGAATAGCAGATCCTTATACTTTCTCTCACTAGCCTTTTGCTCAGCTACTAAGAATAACTAGGAACCAGCTGTTGAACGAGTGTGTCAGAGCAGCCACTTCTGCATCTAGTGACTGCTGTAGGCAGAATATCCCTTTCTTTCTGACGCAGTCCCACAGAACATTTGCCTACCTCAAGGCTACAGGTTTGGTCCAGCTTAGTCATTATTTGAAAACACCAAGATGTTGAAATTCTGATTTTAAAAAAGGAAACGCAAAATTCCAAGGCAAGCCTGTAAAAACATTTTTAGAAAGGCAGGTAGAGACCATTTAAATGAAATAAAATTGTATTTTAATGTATCAACAAAGTCAGTATTACTCCAAATTTTCCTTACCTTAGGCGCTCTTAAAAATAATAATAATTATTAAAATAATAACAACAAAAATTCACATAGAGCAGGGGCTGTGTTCACAAGAGGAAGGTGAGGTACAAGGAAGCAATCAAACCCTCTTCTGTTAACCAGGGTCAGGGGAACCACATTTGAGCAGAAAGCACCGAGAAGACAGGCCGTTCACGAGGGCTGAGACATCAGCCTGGCTCAGGACAGGTCTAACACACATCTTCTTTAGGAACAGAAGGCCAAGACTTCCTACTTGACCCGATCTCCTCTGGTAGCCTCGTTAACTGTGGTGCTATCCCAAGGCAGGTCACAAGGGGACTATATAAACCGTTTACTTTCCCTACATAGGGAAACTGTACTGCTCTCAGAGGCAGCAAAGATGAACATGACTCTTAGAACTTTCAAGTATTTGCTTAAAAAACATCAGAGCAAGCACTGAGAAATATACAAACACATTTCACCTCCCTTTTGAGCTCTTGTTTACAACAACTAAAATGACTCTGTTTAATTCATGAAAGGGCTTAAACAGCATTTGCCATCTGGACCCAAAGTAGATCCCCAAGGAAAAGTCATGTTATAACCTTAAATCATTATTTCTGTACTATTTGCCACATTTTTTGCCTTCAGTAACATTACGAGAATCATCAGAGTAGCTACAAAGAGAACTTACAAGTTCTCTAAAGGGCAATGACTACATGAGCAGTGCACAAAACTGAAGAAAAGAATTCTGTCTTTTTGCACGCCAACAAAGTTAAAAGGGTGAAATTTCATTGGGAAGCCCAGAAATAGAATTGTATTTCAAACAACTAAAAAAATAAATTCAGCCTCAGGAGTTTCTGTAGAAATTAAAGTCAGCACCTCAATGTAGGAACAAACAGACTGTTTGTGAGATGACTGCTTATTGTCTTTTCTTCTTTTACGCTAAATTTGGCCTTGCGAAACCCTCCAAGATGTTTGCAGTGTACTATATCAGCAAAGCCATCCTGTAAGCCTGTAGAAAATTAACAGCAGCCACTGACCAAGTCTTCTTACCAAACTTACTTTATAAAGTTTCTCTTTCATTTCTCATTCACTTTTCTCCCAAGAAAGCAGGCTATACTTTAATTGACACCAATATTTCATCCTGGAGACCGTGATCTGCTATTGCTCAGATAAATATCTCAATTTACACAAACTTACAACTGTTTGCACAATTAGAGCACGTGTGTGTATTGTTAGCAGCGTACAAAAACAGAATATGGTTTGTATACATAGTCACGTGTAAATGAAGCATGTAAATAATCCATCTTTTGCTTCTATATCCATCTGGATTATACCATACACACGCTCTATTTACAAATGGATTACTGCACATATCCTCATTACATGCCTCTAGTTATTGTTTCTATTGTTAGAAGGCAGAAACTTTAAACAATTCAGTGGGTCCAGAAATTAATAATTCAGAGAAAGGAAAAAAGCTATCCTTCATAAATACTTTTCAATCTACATCTACCCAAGGCAGACACGGCCGCACTGAGAGCAGCTTTGTCTTCCCTTGCACTTCCAGTTTTACTGCCTGGTGCACAGAAAGAGCAGAATCCAAGGTCACAGAATCACAGAATGGTTAAGGTTGGAAAGGACATCTAGAGATCGTCTCATCCAACCCCCCTGCTCAAGCAGGGACACCTAGAGCACAGGGCAGCATCCAGGTGGGTTTTGAGTATCTCCAAAGAAGGAGATTCCACAGCCTTTCTGGGCAGCCTGTTCCAGAGCTCTGTCACCCTCACAGGAAAGAAGTTCTTCCTCACATGGAGGTGGAACTGCCTGTGTTTCAACTTGTACCCATTACCCCTTGTTCTGTCACTGGCCACCACAGAGAAGAGTTGAGCCCCATCCTCCCTACATTCACCCATCAGGTACTTGTACATGTTGATCAGATCTCCTCTCAGTCTTCTCTAGGCTAAACAGGCCCAGCTCACTAAGTCTTTCCTCATACGATAGATGCTCTAGTCCCTTAATCATCTTCATGGCCCTATGCTGGACCCTCTCTAGAAGCTCCGCATCCCTCTTGTCCCAGGGAGCCCAGAACTGCACACAATACTCCAGGTGCGGCCTCACCAGAGCTGAGGAAAGGGACGGGATCCCCTCCCTCAACCTGCTGGCAACGCTCCTCCTGCTGCAGCTAGGATCCCATTGGCCTTCTTGGCCACGAGTCCGCACTGCTGATTCATGGTTAACTTGCTGTCAACCAGGACTCCCAAATCCCTCTCTGCAGAGCTGCTCTCCAGCAGGTCAACCCCCAGTCTGTACTGGTGACTGGGGTTATTCCTCCCCAGATGCAAGACCCTGCACTTGCCCTTGTTCAACCTCATGAGGTTCTCTCTGCCCAACCCTCCATCCTGTCTAGGTCTCTCTGAATGGCAGCACAGCCCTCAGAGGGTCGGCCACTCCACCCAGTTTGGTATCGTCTGCAGACTTGCTCAGGGTACCCTCTGTGCCCTCGTCCAAGTCATTGATGAACAAGTTGAACAGCACTGGGCCCCATATTGACCCCTGCAGGACACCACTGACCACAGGCCTCCAGCTAGACTTGGCCCCATTTACCACCACCCTCCGGGCTCTGCCATCCAGCCAGTCCTCAATCCACTTCACTGTCTGCTCATCCAGTCCACACTTCCAGAGCTTTCCTATGAGGATGTTATGGGAGACTGTGTCAAAAATCTTGCTGAAATCAAGGTAGACAACATCCACAGCTCTCCCACCATCCAGCCAGCCAGTCACCTCATCGTAGAAGGCTATCAGGTTTGTCAAACACAGCTTTCCCTTGGTGAATCCATGCTGACTACTCCTGATCACCTTCTTTTGCTTGACATACCTAAAGATGTTCTCCAGGATGAGATGCTCCATCACCTTTCCAGGGATGAAGGTGAGGCTAACCAGCCTGTAGTTTCGCAGGTCTTCCCTCTCACCCTGAGCAATAACCCCCACCAGTTCTCTCAAAGCTCTTGGATGCATCCCATATGGGCCCATAGATTTATGGGGGTCCAGTTTGCCTAATTAATCCCTTACCCAATCCTTTTCCACCAGCAGAGAGTCCTCCCGTCTCCTGGTTCTCTCTCTTGTTTCCAGGCTCTGTAGTTCATGGGGATTAGCCTTAGCAGTAAAGACAGAAGCAAAGATGACATTTAGTAACTCTGCCTTCTCTGCATCCTCCACCACCAAGGCACCCTCCCCATTCAGCAGTGGGCCCACATTTTCCCTAGTCTTCCTCTTGCTGCTCATGTATCTGTAGAAGCCCTTCCTGTTGTCCCTGGCATCTCTTGCTAACTCTGATTCCAAGGAGGCCTTGGCCTTCCTCATTGCATCCCTGCATTATCTGACAATGTTCCTATATTCTTCCCATGTGGTCTGGCCCTTCTTCCACATTATGTATGTGCTCTTTTTCTCACCATGTTTATGCAAGAGCTCCTTGCCCATCTGCGCAGGCCTCCTGCCTGCTTATCGCGACTTCTTTCTTATAGGAACGCACCGATCCTGAGCTTGGAGAAAGTAGTGTTTGAATATTACCCAACTCTCCTGGACCTCCTTTCCTTCTAGGACCTTTCCCCAGAAGATTCCTCCAAGCAGATCCTTCAAGAGGTCAAAGTTAGCTCTCTTGAAGTCCAGGGTTGCAATCCTACTTCTTGTCCAGCTTCCTCCTCGCAGGATCATGAATTCCAACATCTCATGGTCACTACTGCCAAGACTGCCCCCAACCTTCACATTTCCCACTAGACCATCTGTTTGTTAGTATCAGGTCTAGCAGCACCCTTCCCCTTGTTGGCTCAGCAACCACCTGCACCAAGGATTTATCTGCAGTGTTCTGCAGGAAACTCCTGGACTGTCTGTTCCTAGCTATGCGATTATCCCAGCAGACATCAGGGTGGTTGAAGTCCCCCCATAAGGGGCAGGGCCTGGGATTATGAGGCTTCTTGCAGCTGCCTGCAGAAGGCCTCATCCACTTTCTCTCCCTGGTCAGGAAGCCTGTAGTAAACTCCCACAACAGTTTAATCCTCACCCACAGGCTCTCGACATGCACTTCATCCTCCCCTAGGCTGAGCTCTATGCATTCCAGTTGCTTTCTCATAAAGAGCAACTCCACCACCTCACCTTCCCGGCCTGTCCTTCCTGAAAAGCCTAAAGCAGTCCATGGCCACGTTCATCATGCCCCATGATCCCTAGGCTCTGTTGACATAGTGAAGACAGGTGGGCCAGGGCAGAATTGTAGAGTTTGTTTTTTTGTTTTTACTTTAATGAGGAATGTTGCCCATCTTATTTTTGTGATAGGGTGTGGAAGAGTGTGTGGAAACTGAACTTTTTGACAGGAAATAGGTGTGGTGCAGGCATACCTAAATTGTCTCCCAAAGCAAGTGTTTCAGGAAGAAGATTAGGTAATAAGTGGAGTAAGTAACAATGAGATGCACTAAAGAGTTCAATATCCCCTACCACTATTGTATGGAAAAAAAAAACACAAAAACATCTGTGATTGATATAGAGGACAAGGTCAGAGAATCTGCCAAGGGAGAAATGTGGTGGGTCTGCTGGAGAAACATGTAAAAAGGACTGAAAACTTCTTTCTGTCCAATTGTGTATAGATAAGGAAAACACAGAAGACTTACCAGAAAAGGTCTGAAAATACATTAGCCCTGGACACACAGAAATGCCTGAGATTTTTCCCAGGTCATAGCAGACAGCACAAGAAAAATTCAGTGCCTTGCTTTTTTCTCCCCCTCTCCTTTTTTTGACCTTGCAACCTAATATTCTGAAAATAATAGAGAGAAATTGGATGCCTGGGGTAAGAGAAGTGGTATGATAAAGAGTAATGAATATAACAATATAAACCATTTTCTTGCATGAACATTTGGTATCCTAACAGAATGATTCCCTTCAAGTCCATTGTAGCTCATCCTTTGGAGTCCTCATGCTCTATCAAATCCACCTCTACCGCTCAACCTCCTACTCTGGCTTCCTCCATGCCATTCTCAAACTTAAGAAACTGGTTTGATATAATTCCTCCACATGTTCTTACTTCCATGCATCCAAGTCTTGAACATTTTTTTGTTTTTTTTTTTTTTTTTTTAAAACCATTCCATGCATTCACTTCACTCCTGTCATCCATACTGTCATTGCACTGATGAAGAGAGGGGAGAGGTTTCCAAAAGCCTTCTTAGTCTTCCTCATAAATTCATGCCTCACACTCACAAGGATTTAGAAGCCGTAGAGTAGCTTTTCATCATCTACTCAGCGAGGTATAATATGGAAAGATGTTTCTATGTTTTAGCAGCCTTGAAAGTTACATAATTATGTATTTAGGTTACAATGAAAAGAGTTACTTTCTATTTTTATAATAACCTACATACCAAAATACTTTTAGACAATGTACTTTTAGACAATGCAGCGTCCTGTCCTTTTCCTGCAGGAATTGCATAACAGCTGATGAGACTGGAGCATCTAATTTAAGATTTCAATTTATGATTAATGCAATTAAAATTAAGTAACTATGAAAAAGAGTAAATAAAATGTAGCCTAACAAAGGAGCATTTGGGTTTCCTCCACATTGTAGAGGAATACTGTGGATCTACATACAGACTCTGGGTCCCCAGTAAGGCTTTTAATCTAAGGCCTGAAAAGACAACAAAGCATTTTGACTTGCTGTGGTATATAAACAGTAAAATCTCAGTCAGATGTACTTAGTTTCAGTACAACAAGTCAAAAGCCCCTGAGATAGCAGGAGCCACTGCTCCCGGCATGGACACCATGCGTATGGGAGGGCAGTATCTCTGGGCAGGTACCAATGCTGGCGCATGGGTGTTTGTGCCTGGGACACAAGAAGTACGGGTGATGTCGCCATGAAGGAAGCCAGTAGAGATTTTTGGCCAAAGTGCTGAGTGGAGAGAGGCTTGGACCTGCTTTCCCACCTCATCTTAATTTACTGTATTTATAAAGATTATTACTGAGCTGTTCAGTAGTGTTGAGCAACAGTCCTAAGGAATTCGCACAAAGTTAAAAGCAGATCTACGCCAATAGTTAATCTTTTAAGACTATTTAGCAAACCTGAACTTGTGTTTCTCCATATCTCTTGTTTAACAGACCAGAAATGAAAGGGAAAGTGGTTCCACCTTAAATATCAATAATATAACCCACCCGGCTTATTGGCACAAGAATATCCTGAGATTTGGAGAGCAGATTTCTTAATTACTGAAGGATAAAGGGACATCAAGCTCTCACTAGCATAAGTCATTTTTTTCAGGGATTTCAGCCAAATTGTAAAATAAGCAATCCTATCTCACACATTTAATGAGTCTTCATTTAAAAGCAAACAGATAAATACCTAAGTTCTATTGCAAGGGAAGTTGGAATTATACAGACCTTTCCTTGAAAAACAGAGTATGAAACCTACATTTATTTTCATTTGTAAGTCAATTCTACATTAAGTCTAGTTCTACGAACTCATGGCTCTATCTCCGCATTTCATTGCGTTTAATTCTGTTTATTATTAACAAAAAATTGAAAGACTTGTGCTTCAGCCTATTTCTTTGGAAACCTATAAAGAATTCAAGGATACATCACATTTTAGAGGACTACAGCCATCTTTGGGAAAGTAATTTTAAAAGCAATTATGTTCTTAAAAGATAAAGGCAAAACAGGAAAACAAACTTCTAAATAATATTCCTTTTAAGGAAAGAATCCAAAACTTAAAATGTCTACTAATGTAGCCTTAGAAAGCAGGCTTAAAAAAACCCTGGCTTTTCACTCCCTGTATTTCTTAATCCCTATAAAATGTAGTAAGTTTGCATTGCATCTTCTAAAGTGTCTGATATATTAAATTTCTTTTGAATAAGTGTACTTTATTTGTTGAGACCAAATCCATTCACATCTGCTCCATTTTATGCTTAAGGAACTTCTTCTCCCGTTTCAAACTGTCATGACAATGAAAAAGCACGAACACCATGAACAGGCCAGCCCTGACAGTAACTACAGGAGCAAAAGAAATGACACTAATCACCTCATCTATTCTTCAACAGGGTCTACTTATGACACATTTACATTTCAGTTAAATGATTGTTTTGAAAACATAAAGTCTGAAGGACCCTGAATCATTGATTAGAACTATTTAAATAGACAAGTGCCTCGCTTCTGTTCAGTCCAAGTGAAGGTTGCTTTAATACTGCTAGTTCAATGACACCATACATGTTCATCATCAAAAGTAGGAGAGAAGGGAAAATACACTGATAATGAAAAGAAAAAAAAATGCCTTCTTTAAGGGGCAACATCTCACTATCATTTTGACGAGTGGAGCATGTAGAAAACTACTGTTATGCTATATGCATTGATCTCTGTGCAGAACAAATGCGAATTAGTGAATTAACATTCACTGTAATTTTTATGACTTAGCACTGGTGGCAAAATATTCTACACCGACTGTCTCTATGCAATGAAGGTAACTTCATTTCTTGAATATTTTCTTGTCAGAGAGAATTAACGCATCTTCCTTTAACGGCTATTTAGTAATTTCTAGCTCAGGTTACAGTAAAGGTTATTCCAATATATAGTTAGGATCTTCAATAATTTCTGCTTTGTTCAAGTACTTTCAGTAATCAATGCCACACAAAGGGGGAAGGGGTAGTCATTGATTTGGCACCAGGAAATGGCATCAAAAAGCAGACATGGCAGAACAGAAATCACCACCTTTCACAATAATAATCTTTAAACATTTCACAAGAGAGAAGAGCTCTCTTTCCGAGTAGAAGATTGACAGTAATACTTTTTACAAGGGATGTGATAAGCCTTCCTGAAGCCTCACGAGACAGAGCCTACCTAATACTCACCTTTGGCAAAGAGTATGGAAATGACAGCCCTGTTAGCAAGCTAATTAACAATCCATTATAAATGGCCAAATTAAGTTTTATGGATTAATTATAAACCTGTTATGAACCCAAAACTTTCATATGATCCATGATTAATAAACCATATTATCTTAAAACTCATCACAATGAATCACTAATTTAAACAGCTACAGTGAGAAATACAGAAAAGTATACCAATGTATCAATGACTCTGCTTACTAACAGTGTAGTGTTAATATGAACATATACCTATTAAATATTTATTCCTATTAATATTTAACTAAATACATTCTCATTGTGTTTATGATGCAGCACAAATACATCTATATTTTAATATCCATATGTGATGAGATTTTTGCAGCTATTGTGTTGATTCAGAATCTGCATGTAATAAAACACAACTGGACTGACAAGATATCACTTTCAGCAGAGCAAGTATTATGTTTGCTTCAACACAGACTCATGAGAGCTATGCCCAATTACAAAATAAGGCAGACCAGAAGAAATGGATCTGAAAAGTCAGTCCATTGCTGAAAAAAAACAATGTCTGCACTACACACATCTTAGGTGGTGTTGGGTTTGTTTTTTAAACTTTGGATTTACCCTTGCCTGGCCACTGAACTAATGACCATTTGCAGCTAAAGCACATCTCCCAGCTCAGTTTCATCCAGAAGAAAATCAAAAAGATCCACAAAGGAACCACTGGGACTGTCTCACCAAATGTTGCACCCATGTGAAACAAAGCCCAGGAAGGCAGGTGAGCAGATTTGCTTCAAAAGCATGCTCTCAATCCAAACTAAAGTAACAAATTAGACATGCCCAGAACATCAGCAATTTTGTCCAGAGACTTTTGATTGAAGAATGTTAACAAAGTGGAAAATTTCACACCTATGACTGATGAGATCAAAAATCTCTGAGGACAAAAACAACTCTTCAGAGTGAAGGGAACAAACTGTTCTGGTCAATATAATTACTTCTAGAAGACAAAAATTTTGGCTTTAGTTGGAAAAAAAACAAACAAAAAATCTTAGATATTCCTTAAAACCAATAAGAACCCAATAGGAAACCAATAAGTCCCCTTACTGTTCCTGTTTTTTTTTTTTTTTTTAAACTGCTTATCCCTTTCAGTATGTTTCAGTCAAGAGTTTCTCATTATTTAGCAGTCAATGAAAACAAAGATGTTCAATGTGCCCAAAAATTGCCCCTCATATATTAGACTGTTAAGTATGCATTTTAGTAATCTATAATTAGTCAACAAGTCTAGGAGACCTCAGGAGACCTTCACACAGTATTTTGTGGACATGAAAATATTTTTAATAGAAAGTCAAAAAAGCAGAAAAGTCAAAGCTAAAATTATATTTAGTGTCTTTTAATAGCCCTGATATTTTCCAGCATTTTGTAAATAAAGCATTCTAGACCCAAACTGAAAAACTCAGAGCATTAGCAAAGTCCTAAAACTGCTATGGATAGCGGCTGTGCCAAGGATGTGCTTCTTTCCTGATCAGCAAGCAATACAAATATGCCTGTTATTTACAAGTGTGTTGCTTCATCCATCAAGGCTGGACTGAACAGACTGCACTTACTAAGTGAAGCACAGCAGAAGGTGATAGAAATGAAAAATGACTTCCACTTTAGTTATGTTAATTCTGAGTTGGGTACTGTAAATGTTTACAGCCTCTGTGAAGGTAATGTCTCTAAGAACATAGCATTAATAAAATTGCAACAAAACGTTCAAATGAAAGCATTCCTTTTCAGTTAATTTGAATCAAACTTCTTCATTAAAATTGATACCAAAGGAATTCAAAAGCCCAACTCAATAATACAAAGTATTAATTTAACTAGGACAAAAAAGTTTGTAAAACTACAGAGCTCTGTTTCTGCAACACTAGCTGCATAACAAGAAAGACTCTTTGAAATCAGTACTACAAGTAGAAATCACTTGGCAATTACCCAGCACTAAGATGCAATATATTTCAATATTTTTTTTTATGTTTAGCTCCTTCAGCTCCCAATATAGAAAAGGCAGATTCCTCTGAAAAGCAACTCAAAAAAGATGACTAACTATATGCTTTGAAACACCCTCTGGAGAAGCTTTGCCTTCTCCTTCTACAATAGGAACAATAGTTGGCCATCATTCATGCCAGGGTTTGCCAGAGCCAATAATCTCACTCTTGCCCTAGGAATACTAGTGTGTTCATCATAGGCTGGTGGAAGTAGCTGCCATCCTAGACCACAGGCCAAGATTTGGGCCAAAAACAAACCCTTCTGTGCAAGGGATTATGGTCTGTTCTCATGACATAAGAGGAATTCAAGAGGTTTTAAAAATCAGACACCAGAGCAAGGCTGTGCCACAGGCACTGCTCCCATGGCTGCAGTAGACCAGGAGCTAACCGATCCAAACAGGACAGCATCTTTCCCCATGCTGAGGGAACAGGAACTAAGGAGCCTTCACACAAGCCATCCACATTATTGCTATCATGCTAACTCTCAGAAATGGCCTTCTGCCCTGCAATTAGATTTTTACATGGAAATTGGTTATCATTTGTATTATTCCTATACCTGTAATCATGATCTCCCCCTTTGCCTTTCCATAACAGGGACTGCCAGAGATGGGCAGGAACCAAGGAGCTGCTCTGAAGCTGAGGGGCTGCTGTCTGTGGGCTATTCTTGCTGTGTGGTGAAAAGGAAACAGGCGGATTTGTGATAAAACATTGATATCTATAAAATACCTGTATATACTCAGCAGCCACAATTTTCCTGGCTCTATGTTACTATTCCACTCCTGTTAGCAAGCATTTATTGGCTCTTATTTAGCAGAGAAGCTCTGGCTCTTTAGGAAATCCAATCAGTTTTACTACACATATCAAAGTCTTAAGTGTACATCAGTATTTTCATGTGCAATCCATAAAGACTGAATTCTGTCTGGCTTACCAATCCTGGCAAATAGATGGAAATCTAGGAAAAAAAAGTACCACTTCATTCAGGAAGATTCAAAGGGTGGAGAGAGCACTTAGAGTAGGACAAACTGCTACATTCTTTTTTGGGTGTTGTTTTAGCAGTAGCCCCCAGTAGTGGGAGTCATTTAGGAAATTTTGGTCCAAATCAATAAAGTTTATTATAGAAGACATATCACTTGCTTAGTTCAAGAGGAAAAATAAATTCTCTGCCTAAAATAAGCTTTTTTTTTGATTACATAAAAGACCAAGGGAACATAATTGTTTATTTGGCTGTTGACTTACTACATACTGGAGATGTCAATCACAGCACAGCATTTGGGGAGATGAAAGTCATGAGGTGATGTCAAAAACTGACACTCTTCAGGCACCTCACATGCTTCAACAAACCTGCTTCTACACACAGCGCCCTAAAAGCCTGTCTTTTTACCAACGCCAATGGCATCTCAATGTCTTTGCTGTAACCTCTGGTTGCAGCCTTTCTTAGCTTCACGAACTGACAACAACAAATGAATGAGACCTGGGACAAGACCCTATGTGAAGGTCACAGCCAATGACCATAACAGACCTCTGCTGTCTAGAAGAATTCATAAGCTTGAAACATGTATCTGGTTGTTATGGCAACCCAAAATAAAATTCAGAGATGTGACTAAATAGCAGGGACAGTTTAGGAGAGAAAACATATCCAATGAAGATGGATGTTACATAACAAAAATAGTATATAAGTACACATGACACAGGACTAAATGAAGCAAAAAAAATGCTTTCGAAAGCTAAAGGCCTTTGGGAAAAAAATGTAGTTACCAGAGCTAGAAAGAAATAGAAAAGCTTTTTAAAGTATATTTGTAAGAAAACATGATAATGGTCAAGCCTTACTACTATATAGATTTTCAATATTCTTAACATGCAGAGGCAAAAGTGTTAACATGCTTAAGAAAAAGCAGAATGAGGTACTGAAAATAAGTTCTTGAAGAGATTTTTTTCATTAGTAATTGAAGCTCTCTATAAGGTATAAATAATTTTAAAATCATGAGGCTTTGCTAATCTGCATGCAGAAAGACCTAGATGAGCATATTTCTAGCTCTGGAATTTGAAGGATGTTTAAAAAGCCCGGGAGGATGCCAGAGTTGAGCTGATACTCAACAAGGGTAAGTGATCTCACCCAAGTAATTATAGGCTGCCTAAACTGACATTAAAACAAGGCAGAATAAAGAAAAACTGATATGAGATTCAATTAATAAAGACTAAAACATGATTCATGTCAGCCAAAATGACTTTACAGAAGAGGGGTCTCATCAAACAAAACATTAATTTTTACATAAGCCTACAAGAATGACTGAAGATGATAACTGGGTAGATGTAACAAAGTGTGGAAAATATTTGAAAGAGCACCACCTAGCAAACACTTTATTTAAAAATTAGCACTACAAAAGATCAATATATCCTACATTAAATAAACCAGGATTCATTTGGTAGTTAGATGTCAGAAAATGGCTGCATTTGTAGTTCATAGTTCAGCATTTTAGTAGCCTTGCAAAGAATTTATGTTTAGGCCTGATGTTAGCCAACACAATAATTACAATTCAAAAGTAGATAAACAAGTACTCTTAACAGATGTGTACATGCCCTGATGTTTGTTATTTTACTAAATAACAATAGCATCCAGTATCACTTAATATGTTTGCTATTCAAACACTTGTATAACAAAATCCATGACATATGTTTAGGAAACAGATTTATGATATGATCACAGAATGGCACCTGTGCCTAGAATAGAGTGCTAAAAAAATTCGTGCCAGATAACAGATCAGAAAGACCTCAACAGGAGCATCCAACATGAATGTCACAGGCTCATAAACAACAGAACAGCGAGTAGTAAAATGGTTTTATGTTGGTGTCCAGCATCATAGTACTTCAGTGAGTAGCAGTTCTCTTGTTAAAATTTTATAAGAGGATATTGAAAGACTAAAGTATAAAAAAGTAATTCATTGCCAGAAAAATGCTTTACAGTAAGAAATGTACATAAAAACAATACATTTCTCCAAAAAACACATTCTGTGTACTTATAACACTTCAAGAGGTGTATATGCAGCAAACACTAAAATATGATGGAGAGCTGTTGAAAACAGAGGCATCTGGGAAAATGAAGAGCTATATCTGACTACATGGTAAAACAACAAAGCAAGCTGGCTTTCCATTTAAAGATTTCTTTTTTCCATAGCTTCCCAACTCAGGAAAGTACACACTTTTTAAGGGCAGCAGTTCTCACTGGGGGAGGAATTGCACAACTTCACACAAAGAAACACCCTATGTGGGAACTGGTGCCTTCTTAAAGAAAGTCTCTTAATATGCTAAGAGACTGTTGGGTTTGCTTTATTCAAGTTATCCAGAATTCATGCTGAATCAGCATTCCCCCAAGGCTTCTTTTTCCAAGTATTTTACCAGAGTTTAGCTAGGAAAATTACAGATACTGCATCATTTACTCAGGGAAAAAAAATAATGAAAATAGCTTTCCCAGTGTTTGCGTCTGAAGGAATACTATATTTTTTCCATTCATAGATGACAGCCTTGAATTTTAGTACTTGAGTTCTTGTCCTTCAAGTTTACCTGGATTGCAGTCTAGAGCAGAGCTCAGGCTTTCCAAGTTGCATTGTACAGATATAAAAGACAATTGGGACTTCAGCTCTGGAAAGAAACATGAGATCATGCAGTGCTTCTGTGAAAGCCCGTTTTAGAAGTCGACTGAAGCAAATCAGTTATATGATATAACAAAGGATTTAACTGAATGAGTGATCTGAACTCCCAGTTTTGCTTTCATAGACTTTTCCAGAGGTCTGTCATTCTATCTTTAAACCTACTGAAAAATATTTTCTCCAAAGTTGACCCTAAAAATGTTAATTTTGCTCTGAAGACTTTCCTCCATGAATGTCTCTGAAGACAAGCATAACCTTGTCCATCTTCATTATACTGGTATGAAAACGCATAGCAAATAAGCAAAAAAAGGGAAATTACTACAGTCATAAACCTCCTCAAGTGGCTATATTTCATAACTACTTTTATTTAAGTATAATAAAGTCTTCAGAATTAATTTCTTGAAATAATGAGGAAAGTGCATCAGAGAAAACATCGAAGCTTGCTCAAAGCACAGCTGAACAAGCATGTAATATTGCACTAAGCTGTTACTAGAACAATAAAATGTGCCCTGTGAATGTGAGCTTAATGTAGGGTACGCTGTGTTGTGGATGAAATCCAGCATGACAACAATGTATGAATGTCTATGTAGAATAATCCCTGCCTTAGATAATACACAAGAGCATAAAATCTTACCTCGTGACAGCAATTACATTACTTTTGATGCATGACTTTCTGCAACACAACATGCCACAGTGCCTTTGGCAGCTGTCCCTGAGGCATGTCTATCCTATAAAACTGAATGAAGTGTAGAAAACCACAACTTGTAAAGTTCTAAGCTAATTTCAGGTTTATTCTTTGCTGAAATTACAAACAACTGAAAGTAAAGTTTATATCAGGAAATCCTAAGCAATATTATCAGGAAGTGATAAGCAATACTAATAAACTAGAGATGTCTATGCTCTGTTGAATGATTGAATTTTCTGTAGGGTATCTGCTGTTTCACCAGGCCCAAGAGTTAAACAGTTTAAACTCTCACATTTCCACCCATTCTGCTCTCTTCATTGTATTTTTATGGCTGTATCAAGAATGTTGACACATTTCTCAGAAGTGTCTTTTCAGCTCCCATCCCAATTCTTCAAGGTTTTTACCCTTTGAAGGAAGGTTACCTTTTCCTTTAAAATTTAGCACAGGAGTATGAAGAGCCAAACATTCCCATTTTGTACAATATTTACTGTGCCCTGTGATGCACTTGATATGGCATCAGATTCTTCTTTTTTAAAAGACCCCCAAACGCAGGTTTTTCTTTACTGGTTGGTTGTTAGCCTCTCAAAATAAAGACAGCAGCTGTCTCTCCATTTTGTGTCCTTACCATTAAAAGACAAGATGACATGTTTTTTTCTTTTGTGAGGTTTGAATTGACTATCTCTTGGGAAAAGTTTATTTTAAATATGCCAGCACTTTATATCTCTTGCTATATGTATATATATTTGTCATTCCAAACTATTTTTTGGTGAAATTGCACAAGCAATAAAGAATGACATTAGATATATACTTCAGTTTTAGTAAAGTGTTTTAGATGAAAACTTGATCACAGAACTAGTTCAGATGGGGCTGATCAGTCAGAAAGATTAATGAAGTGGATAAATGGATATTAAACATTTATATTAAACTGCTGAGAGGTACCTTTGACTCTGGGAAAATGGTTTACTAATGTTAATAAATAAAATGTACCATATAGAATAGAAAATCTACCATTTACCATCACAGGTCCACTAACAATGAAGAGCTGCAAGTGCTTTGGAGAATCAAGTAAGAAATACAATTGAAATGTATCAGGAGAGTCACCCTAGACTGAATGTTGGAACAAATGCAAGACCCACAGCAGAAGGCAACGCTATCTAACAGCGGCCTAAAGATGTTGGTACAGGGACATTAACAAGGCTCTGCTCGGAAACACAAACAGAGACTGCAGAGGCAAGCTAGGGCGGTCGCCAGCACAGGCCCGCAGGGCAGAGCACAACCCCAAGCAGATGTCTCCAAGCCAAACTCTCTGAGGAGGGGCAGCCATGGCAGTGACAAAGGAGATGAAATTGGGGCTCAATTCTAAGCTTCAATACGAAGAGTCCTGCAGTCACGGAATGAGCTGGGTTAATGCTAAATGTGGATTTCTCTACTGCACAGTGCAGTGACTTTGCCTATGACTTTGCATGAGCTTAACCTTCCTCAGCTGACAGTGAGGCATGAAAAAATATCAGGGACATGTGGAAGGACAGATGCAAGTGAAATGAAAGGCTGTTCTCCTTTGTCAGGTATTGCAGCTTCATCCCACCTGGCCAACCCTTCGCCATCTGATCCACTTGAAAATCTCCAGGAAAGGCAATAGACTAAGACAGCAGTTCATAGGACTTGAGCCTGCAAATTCTGTTAGAACTGTTCAAGCTAGATAGTATTAGCATCCCCTCTCAGTAGGTGCTTGCAGAACAGCCCTGTGCTTTTTCTCCCTTGGGGCATTGAAAGCAAAACAAGAGTCAGGTGGCAGAAACATCAGGCCACTGGTATTTGAAGAGGAAGGGGGATAGGAGGAAGAAGAATTAAAGATTTAGGGGAAGGATCAGGCTACCTCCATGAGTTTAAACAATACTACAGCATTCTAGAAATAAAAGCATTAGAAGCTAAAGAGCTTTATAAAAGTCAGAGCTGTGGTCTGACACTCTCCCTCACTTGCCACAGCTCAATCCATCTGTTTTCCTAGTAAAAATGAATTCTAATTAATGTGCCACAGCATTGCTCAAGGGAGGAGAGATAAGAAGGAACAGGAAATATTAGAGGTACCACAGGCCCACCTAACAACAGAACAAACCTAAACAAACCTTTATAGCTCTATAGCTTCATTACTATGTGTTTTGCACTGATCCCTCTCCATGCAGGCATCTGCCTACATGGGTAACCATTATTAATTTATACCTCCAAATAGATCATGTGAGATATCAAATTCAAATTGGCTTTTATTTTCTAAAATGAAGCCATCAACTATAATAGGCTATTTAATTTGTGAAAAAGTCTTTGGTTTGGCGATTTAGGCATAATTTTGGTTAATTCAGGCTGCCTGGTATGGGACCAGGCTGCTAAGCACTAGGTAATTCCAGCTTTCCCTGGTTCTACATTGGACAAAGGTACTCAGCACCTAAAAGCAAGTTCTTGGCTTTTCACAGGATTGGGCAGAGCAAGACCCTCAGGCAATAGTTTGCTTTTTAACATTTTAGCCCTGACTCATTGAGGCTTGACATTTGCAGCCTTATTCAAATATGAATATCTTCAGAAGTAATTAAAAGGAAACTATTTTAAAAAGAGCTTTTTATACCAAAGAGAAAAGAAATAACTTTATGTTGACTGTCTAACAGAAGGGTGATAAAGCCTAATTACATTTATTCAAAATTCAGCCCAAATAACATGTCAGGATAAAGGCACACTCTCAAATTTAGAGTTGCATAAGAAATGTAGAGGGAAACAGACTGTAACAGATACAAACAAACCAAAGTCTGGATTAAGTGGAAAGCTGTTAAAGTGCACCCTTTCATAAGAGTCGCGCTATGACAAATCAAAACAAACACTGTCCCCCAGAAAGCACGTTGTATCTTGCCTACAAGAGGTCATCTTAATTCAGCTCCACTAGCCTAGCAGGAGAACAGGGACATGAGGACTGTAGGGTTGGGGGTTAAGGAATTCTCTTTATCCAAGTTACACAGTGTGCATTAAGCAAAAGGGAGAAAAAAAAAAACTTTGCCTTGAGTTCTCAGTCAGATATAACTGCTTGAGTTCATCCTTGGATTCCCTTGTAGAACTGAGCTCAAACAAAAAGCCAAATCACTTTCTTTGCAGAAAGGCAAATGATTTCCACTGGTGAAGCAAACGAAAACAAGGGCAAATGAAAGAGAAAGGCCCAACAGCAAGTGCTCAAGACAGAAATCCTGGTCGGAAAGAGAACCAAGCCTATAGGAAAAAAAGCAGAAGTGAAGCACACCTCCTTAACTGGTTCTTTGGTCTCACAGACCTTCTTCTCCCCCCTTCCTATGAGCCAGCTTCATCATTGTCCTTATTTTCAGTCAGCCGTCCTTCACTGGACTGGGTTCAGTTACTGGTTCATTAGCATGGCTAATCCCAAAATGCACTTACATTTCAGAGTGTCACTGTCTTTTAATGTACCATAAACAAACATAGCGCCTCCTCAGGGATTAATCCTGCAATCCTCCTCCAAGGAACTGTCCCAGTGAAAGTCACACTACCTACATGATCCAGAAAAAGATGATGGAAATAGTGAGGCTATAAAAAAAACCAACACCAGCATCAACATTAAATCATGTTATATTCATTACCTAAAGTAGTAAATCAAAAATCACTATGAAGTGACTTCTTTCCACATGCTTTAGATCATCAGGAAAATGCAACTATGTCAGCTAAACCAGTATCCCTCTCTGCAACATCACTTCACATAGGAAATTTTATTAAAGCAAGGGACATGAGATCACTCTTGTGATCCCCAAATTCCAATTACCAGCTCCCACCTAGTTCTGTGATTACCAGATGTCAAGTTAGAGCTGCCAAAGTGAAGAGCAACAGACAGCCCAGATCATTTTGAGAATGGGTTGGGGCATTGAATATATCTTGGGCCAAATGAAATATCAAGGTATTTCCAGCATTTAAGATGAAGAAAAAAAGGAATAAGATCAGGACAAATAAAAGAATGTCAAAAATGTCAAAGTTTTCAGCAAAATTAGAAGATAGAAAGACAACAGAAGAAAAAATTAGAAAATATATAAACTCCAAATATTTTACCTTCATTTGGGCTTTTTATAGCAAAATCTCCTTCCTTTTTTGTTCTTGTTAATATAAAGTGTCCTTAAAACCTCCAGGTTTTTCATAAAATACAATCACCCATACAAAAATATGCAATGTGTTTTAAGACTGCAAATGAACCTTGGATGCTGAGTGTGGCTAAGAAATGTTAGCCAGAAAATTAAAGCAGCTAAATAAACCAAAGTAACTATTTTTCCTTTGCCTGTGGTAGTGCTCACAACTCATACCTCTAACTACACATTCTGAGGTTAGGGGATTTTCTGCATGGGCAAGATGGCAACACAGAACTGTTTACTACTGATAGAAGGCCGAAAGGGGAAAAAGTGACACACATGCCTTCTGCAGTTACAAATCTTTTTTGCTCAGAAATAAATTCTTATGCTGAGGATGTGACCCTCTTGTTGGCCCTCGTATCTTGAGATTTTACTGTCAGTGACTACTGTAGAACTCTTCACACTAATTCAGAAGTAACAAGACTCAAGGATAGCTTTTGACACATGAAAAACGCTAGTAAGAGTAACTGTGTAGAAGAGATACCTACCCAGGAGGCCGGTCATGTGCCAGTGCAGTGCTGATCTCAGCATCTCCTCCTGGCAGGGGAGCCACAACCACCATGACCTCTTTCCTGAGGAGACAGAATTCTTTCCATTTGAAGCTCATTTCCATCGAAGTCCTTTATTGCTGCATTACAGCATACACTGCAGTGCTTAACCCTCTTCGCCATTATCCTACCCAATGCTCAAAAGCTCCTTTTTTCACTTGCAGGGCTGAGCAACATCAAGTGCTCAAAGTAGTAACCTGCGCAGGGCAGATGACAAGGAACATATTCCCAAGTGTGCTGACAAATGGGTCAATAAACTCATGTAACCTGCTGTAAGGAAATTTTGAAGATGCACTGATGTACTGAAAATAAAATTGTCCTGAGTTTCTTATTTAAACTGCAGGCTGTGCTTCTTCCTGCTCAGCTTCAGAGACTGAACTTGGACTCTGACTTGACCTGCTCTGCACTCTAAAACTCCCTTCTGCAACCACTAACACCCTCTGCATAACCCAGTTAAGTCCAGAGAAAAAGTCACGATGTGTTCAGATACATGAGAAGAGCTTTTATTTCCCTACTCAAAAAAAATTAAACAAGACTCATGCAAGCCTCTCAGTCATTCTAAGGAAAAACAAAAGGTTTAGAACACCCCCTCTATTCTCATTCCCTGACCCAGTGTAACTGAGAAAGGAACAGGCACTAGATTGGCAGTGCAAAGGGATGGGTTAGTCTACAAGAAAAAAACATGAAGAATTATGCTATAGAAATGAGGATGGAGCACACATTATCATTTCCTTTCCCAAGCAAACAAGGCAACCAGGCAGGCTGTGGAGCTTCACAAGCAGTTGACCTCCAAATACTCATACGGTCTCATGGTGTAATCAGTGATATAAATTTAGGCACATCTAAGTCTACCCTCATGTATAACTGGCTTATATCCTGCTTGTTACTCCACCATTCTTAAAACCTCTCAAGTCTACTTGAGACCTGGTCAGAACTATGGCCCTAACACAACAAAGGGGAAAATACATCTCAGGGCAAACTGTCATTTATACTTAAATAGATAACTTTGCCACTTTTAGAAGTGGTTTCTTCTAATATACTGTAGGAATGCTAAGCTCACCAGCAACTTCCTCCTTGGTCAGCTTTGTGCTGATAACTGTCTTGAAGCTAATCAATTTTCTCATCCAGCAACCTGCATCCATGCAGAGCAGTTCAATTATTTATAGAATTGCTTATTAAATTAGGAGCAACTAAAGGATGGATAAAATCATCTGCAGCCAAGAATTGACTATTTTATGCTTTGGCATGTTGCTTATCTCCCCAAACTAAGTATTACGCACCTGCCCTTTTTGACACCACATAGCTTTAAGTCAATTGTTTTTGTCAAACATATGATACAAATGGTTCAGTGATAGAAAGTTACCATATAGAAGTGTTTAAAATATATTTAAAAATTGCAAACATGAGACATTAAGTCTTCTAAGCTCTAATAACCTTCCAATGAACATTTTTTCTTGAAAATACATACTGTATAAGATGTATATGTCTCACATACATTCAGAAGTAGTTGTTCACCTAACGTATAAAACGCCTTAAACTATAAAACAGAGGCACAACTGTTCTGCTGAAGGGAAAATGTGACCTTTTTCAGTCACCTGAGTTTTACTGATTGCCTTTGAAGGGAACTAAAATGTCAGTGCATCTCATCACCAAGTTTGCTGGTAACTCATGTGAATCAGAAAGATATTTCTTTTGGTGAGAGAAAGCAAGCAGCTTTCAGTACAACATAAGACTAGTAATCAAAAAAATAACAATAAAACCCCAATTTTTAGATATATAGCAAGGTTGTTCTGCAGCTGAGTAAATATAAACACTCAAACTTTTCAGTGTTTTAAAGGTTTTCAGTCAGCTTCCACAACTCTTGGACTACTTAGGCAAATACTGGCTAAGACTCATCCCTAATGCCTGCATTAAGTGTTAGCTCCTAATTTCCACATGGCCTATCACAGATTTAGTTTGACTCCTGCTTGTTAAAATCTAGCATGAAGCAAATTGAAGAATGATAGCAGTCAGTGTCTCTAAGCAAATTTTAAGCTGGAAATTAAACTGATTCAAATGCATTAGAGTAGGCCACTTTTCAGAAATGAACTCTTTCCTGAGCTTGCAATGCAGATTGCTGACACCACCACACTCCTAATGTGAACTTTACTGTGTGCAAAGACTCACATAAAATACATAGCAGATCCCTCCATGCAGCATCAAGTGGCTCTTCATGGATTTTATTTCCTTCATAATTTCCATTAGGTACTCCAAAAACGATACAAGGTCAAGATATCAATAACAAAACAGAACAATACAGAAATTAAAGAGAAATGCAGAATCATAACCTTAAAAGCATGCTCTTTAGAGGCTGGAACTAAGAAATTAAGTATGCTTTCATTCCCTCCCTTTCAGGAAGTTGTAGAGAACAGCAAGGTCTCCTCTGAGCCTCTTCTCCCGAGAAAATAACGTACATGATATTTGGAGAGAGAGAGGAAAAAAAAAAAAGGAAACTCTCCACCATGCCCTGCAGGAGCTCGCAGGTCTCCATGGCACAGCCCACAGCCTGCAGAGAAGGCCTCAGGGAGCAGAAAGCCCAGCAGGGTTGGATTCCTTTTGCCAGGGTAAACTGTCATCTCTATACACTGTTTCTGGGCCCATACCCCTCATTCGGCTTTACAGCACCTGCCTCTCCACACGCAGCCGTGGGAGGTTCTCCTACGGCTTAGCTCCGAAGCACCTACTGCTGCACATGGATTCTGGCATAGAAAAAGTTTAACTGGCAAAGGGAGCTCCAAGCTGCAGTCTGACTTCCTTGGCCTCACTTGGCATAAGTGCCACTGACTCATGTTTAATCAATTAAACACATCTCGAAGTTTTGCAGGAGCAAGGACAGTGATTGACAGGTTACAGGAGGGAACCTGTCTTAGTCTCTCTTTTACAAGTCTGTACTTAAAGATTTCAGTGCAGCAAAGGGAAGACTAGAAGTTTTTGCTAGACCTTCACTTACGAAGTTTTCCCAACTTCATATTAAACTGTAAATGCAGTTCTCATCGCAACAGTAAAAGTCCCATAATAGCTTAAGTTACTAGCAGCAGTATTCATACCTAATGCAACTTCCATCTATTCCAGAAAGGTGCTCAGTGAACACACACCAGAGATAAATCTTAACAGATGTGAGCTGGGTCTCCGCAGCTAAAGGACATGGCCAGGTTACAACAGGGATTGCTGAGGTTCATGGTAAAACCACGGACATATTAATCACTTGACAAACAGAAACAGATAACAAAACATTGTGTATAACTTCACTATTATCTTTAGACATTTTTAAGAATTAGTAGTGAAGAATATCCTGTAACAACAAACTATCATACGACTAAATTTTTTCACATAGACAAATAATTAAAAGAAATAACAGTCCTTACCATACTTGCAGTCTTGAGTCCTTCTAAAACAGTAGCGATGAAATAACAAGCCTAAGTGTTAAGCTAGTTTTTTTCTATATTGAACGCTAGTGTATAGTTCAAGATCGCCTAACCAGATCTAAATAGACTAGTCTAATCTAATAGACTGTTTAGTCTAGATTAGACTATATCTAGTATTGACCAAACATCCTGGGGAGGCATAGACTTACCCCTAGCTGAACACTTACACTTTCCATTTGGTACCTATTTTTTCTAAAGGATATTACATTAAGTATAATCTGATTTTCTTTAAAAACAATTACATAGTCAAAACAGCAAATAAATGCTTTGGGTATCTAGATCTCATTCAGATATTTTACCTTTAGAGAAGCTCACTTTGTCAATAACAGAAACAGAAAGAGTTACACGTGGTCAAATTACTCTTCTACCTCTCTTGATCTACTTTCAAGAAGAAATCAAGCTGCCAGGAGCCACATACATTGACCAATTCACCCCAGTACAGCTTCCACAAAGCTAACTAGTCACCCTCAATGCTAGTTACACAGATGATACAGCACTAATGAACTGCTCATCCTTGGGTAGCACAGTGAACAGACAAAATGCATTTAATTCAATCATTCTTAAGTGTTTTCTACTCCAAAGCAACATGGCTGGAAACATACCGGTTTGTGTTATTTTGTTCTTCCTCTAAATAACTTCGGGAATTTTTTTTCTCCTTTTGCTATTACTCTGCCATATATTTGAAAATCAAAAGCTTTTATTACACTACCAATCATTTTTCTTATGATAACACTTGTTTTTCTCTAGTAGAAATGCTTTTATTCTCTATCATTTAGAAAACCAATGCCTAAACATCTGCAATGGAAAGATAATGCAACTAAATTAATGGCAGCTGGAATCCTTATACATAGCAAAGAATATCTGAGCATCTTTGCCAGAATTTCAACCCCTTTTTAATCTAATTGTGTATTCTGATTTCATTTGTCCCTTCAGCATTATGATTAAATGCTGCATTATCTTAGTCAGTCTGATTAAGCCTTGATTGCCCTCAGATACTTTCTTTCCCTTAGCCAGGAGAGAAGCAGAGGGAATAAACCACAAGAAATATGTGGATTTTGCTTATTCAGAGAATTACATTTGGATACAGTTTGGATGAATTGCCTCCAAGCTAGAAGGATAACACCTCTTTAAGCACCACTGGCATTCATTACTAGGAGAAGATCCAAAATTTTCCCTCTCTGCTTTCATTTTCCCTCCCTCTCTCCTTTCTTGCAACTAGCATAGGGGGGTTAGATCAACCTTTATATTAAGGGAGTAGCTTCAGCTGTTGAAAGATCCCTGTAATATTATTTATCTTCCCATCTCAATGTACCCTCTCATCAAGACTTGCCTAAATGCCTTCTTGGCTACAATTTTAACATGACAGATGGTCCATTATTTTTGGCATGATGCATATGTGCCACTTCACACCTTTCTGGAATAGATGAAAGATGTATTGGAAAAGAGGGCTTTCTACTGTCCTTAAGTGGAAGAAGGAACACAGATGAACAATTTTCCAGGGCCAGACATACAGTAAATAGACACATTTTCCTTAACTTGCAAGAGTTTAAATCACAAGAACCCATCCTGCTTCTGAACCCTCAGACTATCACTGTATGAGGCTATTACCTGAACCTTCCCTGATTGCAGGCAGTCTGCATCAGAAGGGAATCCAACACTATAAGACTTGTTTTTACAAACTGTACTTGGGTGTACAGCCTTGGCATAAGGCCCCAGCTCACCATACCGTGCACTTTTAAAAAAGGACTGTACTGAAGTGTTTTATCTGCCACTTGGGTTGTCTCCTTTCCACTGAAAGCAATTAAATGAACACGCATACAAACCAAGGAAATGACAAAAAAAGGGACAAATGTTTTCCCCAACCTTTACAACTGCAAGATTAATCCATACTGCCTTCTATTCAAGAAGTATAAAAAGAAAAGGAACTGCAGTTTGTATTTAAAGCTTGCTGGGTAAATTGTCCTTTACAGGGATATCTGTAACAGCTGTATAATTATACTGCCTGTTTAATTAAGTTCCTTCTTGGCATAGCTCCCAAGCTGATAACTTTACATCCACATTTGATGCACTAGTATGTGCTGAATCCATACATGCTGTTACAGTCAGGTAGTCATTGAACACAGTAAAAAGCAGCTTGCTAACGCACTTCCCAGCTGCGGGCAGCAGTGCAAGCACATTTACTCCATTGCAGAGCAAAAGCAAACAGCCATTTAAGCCTGCTCCCTAGACCTCACACAGAAATGTCAACTTGCTCAATCCTGAGCTACAAGTCCTGACTCATCCCCTCCACCGCCTAACCCGGAGCAGATTCAGCACCGGTGCCCTTTGCTGCATCCCATCTGCTGCCCTGCACCAGCTCTCCCAGGAGCAGCAGGTGCAGCAACTCTCCCTGCTCTTTAACACCATTACTTTCCTCTTGGTTAAGCATCAAACCAGTAATATCCTAAATAAGCTTTGAGATCAATGCCATGATATTTTTCTATACAGTAGATATTTTTCTATACAGTAGAGACAGGAGTACACAGGATCTCAAACTTCTATTCAATAACCTGAGAATAAAACTACTCTAACACAGGGATACAGCAGCCAGGGTACATAAATCAGAAAAACAGAAATAGAGCCTGCTAACACTTCCACAACACCAGAAAGCTGTATTTGCAGTGAGCAATAAAGTTATATACTTTTGCAGGATGCTATATCATGGATTCTCTTGAATTTTACATATAGAAAATAGGTTTTGTTTTCTGTGGATTTTTTTTAAGTGTATCTTGATCTGAGAGTAGCTATTTCAAGTTTTATTTTGTTGTTATTCTCTACTAATCTAGTTTTATGGCACTTGAGTATCTGTCAATAAATATATTTTCAGAGGTGTCTGGTGCTGTGGCTTGCACCTACCATCAGCAAAATAACTCAAATTCAAGCTAAGTTTATTTTCCTTTTATTGGTTAAGAATTACCCAAGGGATGGGCAAGAGCAAGCTTTTTCCATCTGCATTTCCAGGCTTGATTTTCTAGGTTTGCTGATTAGTCCCCAAAACCTGTCAGCAAGAGCTACAACCATAAATCACAATGGGAAGAGACAGTGCTTGTTTGAACTTTCAGGTCTAGCTGAGGAGACATGAATTAGTCCCAGAAGTAATTTTTCAATCTGTGCTTGTACTCCTTTTAAAGGCAGTATAATCATATTTGATCAAGATGGATGGGGCTTTCAGGAAGCAGCTCTTGGTCTGCTCCTGCTCTTATTACTTTTACAGTAAAAAAGTCACTAGAAAAATTCATAGAACTCCTCCTTTGGAAGACAATGATCAGTTACTAGATAGAGGTATTTAGAAACCATACTTTCCCCCTGCCCATATAGGGATAGAGGCAGCACATCTGCTTGCCAGAGGTCATAAACAGCTGTAACTGCTGACATGCCAAAATCTGCTCTGCACCATATTAAAGCTAAGGCAGCCTAAGGACTAGCAGAACTCAAAGTAGTTTAAGACAGTAGCTCGCTGTTTGGCACAATGAGCACAAAGCTATTGCTTTTTGTTGGACTACTTCAGGAAGAAGCTCTGAAAGGGCACTGAAGGGAATTTATAGTTACCTCAGTCATCTAATAAATAGCACTGAACCAAGGTCTTAGAAACAAGCACCAGAAGATATAACTTTTAGTTTTGAAGTGAATACAGATTCAGTGAGGCTGCATAATTTCCAAATGGCATCCTGTACACATGCACCAACAGGGGTTTTAATTAGACCAAATTAATTTTCATACATATTCTGCTGCATACAAGCTTCTAGGCATGTGCTTGGCTCTGACTTCAGCTAGACTGATTGCTCTGTTGAAACAGCTTAAGCACTGGCACATTTATTGTTGACAAAGGGCAAGGGAAGGAAAGGTCTAAGCCCTCCCCAAATGGCCATTCCTCTTGAGGGGAACAGGGACATGAAGGAAACTACTACAGCAGCAGAGCCGCCCCCCTCAGGGAGAGGCTACAACAGGCACCTTTGGACAGGGTCCTTCTCACATGCAGACCCAGGCATTCGTCTGCCCCTCTGTCACAGTTGCCCATGCCTGCTATAGCATGGCCATCCTCCACCCCAAGAGGCACCGAGCCCTCCCTATAACAGAAATAATTTATCACTAATCCTCAATTTGACATTCCACTATAGAAGTCAGGACAAATATTTAATGAATTTTTCTAGTTCTTCTAACTTCAGCTAAGTGAGGAGAGTAGAATTAGGGCCTCTTCTTTTTCAGTTAAAAGAATAAAGATCAAACCAGGAGGGACCAAGCTACACATATCTCCTTTCCTCAAGTAAAATGGAGAATAAAACCACAAAAATCACTTCCTTCAACTTGCTTTGAGTGAAATAGATTTAAGAATTCCAGAGTAGGTTTGAGCTTTATGTTTTATTCAGTGGCACAAAAACTCCTATAGACAGAAAGCTAAGCAGATACTTACAAAAAAAAGAAGTCTTCCAAGACAGGATATGCCTCTCATTAGCTGAGCTTCCCACTATTCATTTGTTTTACAAAGAAATCAGACATGACAGTTTACATTCATAGGGAGTAACATAATTACTTGGGTGTGCCGCCTATATACCCCTTGTGGTATACTCCTTTTGGCTCCTGTGACCAAACCAGTAGCAATTTATATTATCACCTTCCAGTATAGCCCAAGCACCTCAATACTTATCACAGGAGAGCTGGACAATCAGGAGATTAAAAGGGGCAAAGTCCTTTACTGCACAGTGAAAGCCCATCACCTCTGTTCAGACAAATTATGTCAATTGCCTGTCTATAGCACAAGCTAAAACTAGAAGGATTGTTCTTGTTTTGTTACCTCTCTTTATTGAGCACCAGGATTGTGATATCCCAGGACTGTCCTTTCAAGTCCAAAAGGAATAAATTATAAAAAATAAACCTAAATGAGAACTTTTTTCTTAACAATAATACTCAATTATACTTAAAAGCAACAAGAAAGGAGGCAGCAAATGAAAAAAGGCTTCTGCTATTGGATGTGCCACCTATAGATCATTTTATTTTAACCAAGTTTGCATTTTCAGCACCATTATGAAACTTAGTTCAGGTGGCTAATGGTGATACCATTAACACTGTTTGAAAAGCAAAAAAAAAAAATCACATATCAAGGTTCCTTAAGAAGAAATGTCTGAATTAAGTTTTCTCCTCCCTTGTTGCCAAAGTCAAATGCATTACTCCAATAAATTTCAGTATTTCTGCCACAGGATGTATGTCAAGATAAAAGATTACATATATCTAACGAGTTGTGCTGAAATTGTATGTTTTGACATTCCCTTGAGACCTTTCATTCAAATCAGGCAACCATGAAATAGCACAATTATGGAAGGTAATTTTTTTTAACTTTTATAAGTATAATTATCAAGAATGGTCTTTGAAGACCATTAAAAAGACTGCAGAAAAAAACAGGCTAGTAGAGCAGTACCACAAATCTCCTTAGCATCCATGCTATCACAATAGGAAGGTGGGGGTATGATGGCCTAAATGCACATATTGCTTCTATTTCCAATTGCACATTATTTCTATTTGAGTATTTGGAGTTACTGCAGCTTCCCAAACCAGCTTCGGAAAGCTGCTTTTCTGTTTCAGCTTCCTATTTTAAACCAGCCTTTAGATTATATTAGAAAAACAACAAAGGAAAAATCTTGACCAAGTTTCACAGCTGTGCGCAGCTCCTGGCTTTGCTCTTCAGCACTGTTTGAGTCAAGGGACAGTACTCGTATGATATACATCAATCTTGGAAATTCAATAGCTGTCAAGACAGCAAGCAGCAACAAGCTAACTGACCTGTCACTCCCATTGGCTTTTTTTGATCACAGGTTGTAACGTATATTTTGTCACGTTTACATTAAAGAGTGAATTAATGTTTTACTAATGTTTGATGTTTGTCTAGGTTGACAGAAATAAAATAAAGAATTCAGTCAGTAAAAGTCATAAAGAACTGAAGAAAACCTTGTATATGACTTGTATTACAACTTATTGAATGACTGTGGTGTTTTAACAGCTATGAAATTGAGTATTGGGAAGGGTTATATGCTTTGTTTGCAATCTATCTCTTATCTAGCAAGAGTCAGAACTCATTAAACATTAACTCTTTTATTAATGACTTTTTTTAATCTAAAAGAATAATTGTATTCCCCAGTAAAAGCAAACTACCTAAGTACACCTCCGATTCCCCAGAACCAAGTTAATGATAACACAGGTAGAGATTGTACAGTATTTTCACCAGCACTGCTGAAACAGGAACCCTCCAAATCAGCTCTTACCAACAAGCAGAAAGCCACAAACACAAGCTGTTATCTTGCAGCATGAGAAGCAGGACTCACTTCAGTGCATAAAGAGCCTGGTGCCTCTGAGCAAGGAACAGAGCAAAGATGGGGGCCCACAGACCTCCAGCTCTATCTTGTGGCCTGCTAAATCCTGCACACTGGAAGGCAAAGGACTTATCAGCCTTCATTGATCCAGACACCTATGGTAGAAACCTGCAGCAGTCTAGAACTTGCTGCCTCTCAGCCATAGTTCCAAGCAGATGCTTATTTGGTAGGAAGTCCCAGCCACCTAGGAATGTTACAAGTAGAAATATTTTTTTTAAACAAGTAACATTAATTTTTAAAAAGCAATTAAGTTGCAAGAATCAAAGTGCAAGATCTATGGTGTTTTTGTGCCATTCTGATATTCCTTCAGCATGGAGACTACACAAGAGGTCAGACTGATATATTCCTCATCTTGCAGTACTTGCTGAGTATATCTAAGGGACACTTTAAGGGACAGAGAGAGCAACCAGTAAGACAAGGACTAAGGAGGCTAGTTTTAATTGCACGAAATCCCAGACTTCCCATATGACCTTTATTATTCATCCACAGCTGCAGGCACCAAAACACATCTAGCAGAGCTTAAAGCTAACCCATTTATTAAAAAGCAATCTGAAGCAGAAGGACAGTCATGTGTAGGCTGGTGGTGATCATGTTGATATACTTCCTTATGCAACTCTAAGTGATACCTGCATAAAAGACTGTGCAAAAACTAACATTAGGAAAAAAGACTAAAAAAAAAATTTGAAGATTCTTGGTATAGGGCACCCAGGTTCAGAGTGAGATATTTTCTAAGGGCTGTTTCCAAATGGAGTTTGTTTTCATTCACTGGAGAAGGAGTTTTCACAAAAAAAAAAAAAAAAACACTCTTCTAGTAAGATTAAGATCTACCTGTTGATCTTCCAACACCTACCTCTGTATTCCCTACTGAGCCCTGTAGTTTCCTTGTCACTGTGAGTCATTCTGAGGTCTGAGAGACACCATTTTGTGTCTGATCTTGCCATCATTTCTCAGTCTTGAGAAACCATCTCGTACCTTGAGCTATGTGGCACTTGAGAGGCTCACGGAATGATGATTAAGCAACCAACGCGAGTTATTTCTTGGAATGCTTGGCCATGCCCATGCCAACACCACACAGAAATTTTCTAGCTCATACATGCTATTAGTAGGAAGGGTACCTGTCATGCTGAACTCAGGGCAAGGTGGTTGGCTACTCTTACTGCTTTAAAAAGGACATGGGCAGAGATTTAGTGGCAGTGCTCTCAGAGATCACAGATGCTGAAGAAAGGCAGACTAGTAATTGCCTGCAAATCCTCAAACACCAAAAGACACATCGGGTGTTTTGGGCTGGGTGTGCAGTCAGCAAAACTAAAAAGGTGTCTACCTAAAAGATCTAGATGAATGGATAGAAGCTATAGATCATCAGTGACATTAAAATCAGAACAGAAAAAGAACAAAATGTACATGACTGCCACAAGTGAACAAGCAAGACTGTTCAGCTGCTATAAGTCACCAAAATTTTCCACCCTGACATTGTGGGGCAGCTAGACAACTTTTCTGATATGAAAGGGATCCCCATCTTGGCCTTGAGCAGCTAGACTCAATTCAAGCACTTAGAGAATGAGATTCTCTAACCTATGCTAGAAGTGTAAGGGCTCATTTTCAATAAATGTTGTCTTTCAGACAGTGTACAGCCCACTAAAGCTTAACAGCATTAATACCTTCTTAAACCATCCCATGAAGTGTGCAGTTTTCCTATTTGGAATTTCCTTATTGTTGGAACATAGGAAGCAAGGAAGGGGGTGGGTGGACTTGTACTGATTGAATTAATTTCCTGCTTGATTAAAAACATTACACACTGCATATTTTAAAGAGCTATAGAATACCATGCTCTCAAACATTTCTATTATAAGATTTCCTCTTATTAGGACTGGCACAGATTCTGAACACACCATATGGCCAGGTGGGAGCTGCAGGGGAGTCAGCATGGAAGGTGCTGTGCCTGGCAAGCTATGGAGTGCTCCAGGGCAGCGAGGAAAGCAGAAGGTAGCAGGAAGGCTAGGTCAGGGCCAGCCTTGGGAAGGCTGGAAAAAAGACAGCAGGATTAAGGCAGACTGCTGCAGAACAAGCCACTGCATTCAGAAAAATTGCAACACAGTCTCTGCAAGACAGTCACAGTTTAAGCACACACAAAAGAGGGATTTCAAAGAATCTACTCACTTGGGCCCAGCCAGAATCTCTCCAGCTTCAGGAGGAGCACTGAAGAACAGCTGGGGAGCAGCTGCAGGACTGGCAGAGCAGAAGCCTCCCAGAAAAGTGGGTGTCTGGTTTTCCTGTAAGCTGGTTTCACATCTATGATTTCTGACAGTACAAAAAAATATACACCTTATGACCCTGTTCACCATCCCCATTAGCCCCACACACCCTCACATTTTGATGTCTGGGTTTCAGGGAATCTTTCCCCCATCACAGCTTTGTCCTTTGGGTATCATTTTCTACTTAGATGGAGGCTAGGGGGAAGAACGAACAGCAACAAAAATTGGGAGGACAGCTAGAGAACGAAAACAAAGGAATTGAACATTGCTGCCACTTTCAGCAACAAGGAATGAGTGCAATCTTTCTGATCACTGAACAACAGCAGGCACAGAGGTGACAGGCTGGATGGCCTGAGCCACATGGGAGAGCAAAGGGAGGCTTGCAGAGCACTGTGCAACACAGGCAAATACAGGCACGCAATAACAAACCACAAAATGAGTTAACTGCTGCTTCCAGGCAACACAATATGGCATCAGTTACTATATTAGTGAATTGCCCAGTGCAGACAAGATTTTTCCAAAGCAATTCAGCACAACATAAATTCTACTATGTAGACAAGCCATTAGATTAGAGGTAGCACATCAAAGCTGAAGGTCTGTGATTCTCACCATGAACTTTAACAGAGTTATTCTACAACTTCTTGGCATTCAGCACATTCTCTCTTCTAATTTTAGAGGCAGTAAAGAAATACCTCCTCTATGTCATCAACCTGACATCTGTGCAGGTAGAAGAATGAGTCAGAAATATCATTCCAACATTTTAAGTTTCCAGCTAAGTACCATGAACCTGACTCTCCGGTCTCACACACTAATCATTTAAATTTAGGTGGTCATTTAACTAAACTCTACTCAATAGTACTGGATACTCCATTTGCATAGAGATGTAGCTGCCTGGACAAGAGGCAGAGAAGAATCAAGCCCTGTGCTCTTCAATACCTATGACAGGGAACATGTCTGGAATTGCTTGTGTTTTCACAACAGATATTTAGGATTTCATTTCAGGATTCATTCTATGAGACTTGAAAAACAGATGTAGTTATTGATGCTGTGCAGACACTAGAAGTTTAAGAACCATGATTCTCTGAAGACTTGGTGTCATTCTTCCTTTCAGGTAGGCTGTTGAAGTGATAATCAGCATTTTCTTGGCCCATATAAACCCTAAAAACATGTCACAGCAGAACTCTTGCTTCAGACCTTAAATAACTTCAGGCAGTGCTTGTCTTGAACACAAATTTCCCAAACACAAGACCATGGTAAAGGTTGAGACCACAGTAACAGCTATAGTGGCAGTAGGCACAAGAACCTGTTCTTCTGTAGTTGGACAGATTTGAGCTACTGATTTTGCCAGCTATGTAGATCACGTTAAATACCTATAGTTCCTATTAATTATTCCTATAAGAAACACCTATAATACCTACAAAGCCATAATGGCTAATAGACACTGGAAAGTGTATCTGAGATATTAGATATGGATGCTAATTCAGCAGGTCATAAGCTAATACTCTGCACTAGCAGGAGTGTGCAGGATTCCACTGCTGCTTGCTCATCCTTTCAGCTTCCACAAACTCAGGTATGTATTTCAATTTGCAATTCTGAGCAAAGCCATCTCCCATAAGACTGCATAAAGTAAACTGTCAGGTAGGGAAAAAGAGTCATATTGCAGCAAAATATTTGCCTCATGAAGCTACATTAGCCATTGATTTTTGTCTTACATTAGGCCTTTTGCACCCCAAGTAGCTATTCCACATAACAGTTCATTAGAAAGAACTGCCAGCCTCTTTAAAGTCAGCAAAATCCAGAGAAGCTTCCAATAAAACCTACTCATCTATAGGCCCTCAATTCTACTGCTCAGTTCTGTCATTCAAAATCATTTCTAGTATTCAGTTTGGTTTGGTTCCACTAAAAACTCTTCAGCAAGATGTAGGTATCCTGCAGACAATGTGTTGTAGGGATCCAAGCAAGCTCAAAATGAGGATGCCTAAGTATCAGAACGCACCTAGCCATGGCCACAAGATGCTCAGGATAATTTCTCCTGCTTCACAGAAGAGCAAGTTACCTATTGTAAACTTCATGCTGCTGCAGAGCCATTTCTACAGATACCTAAGTGAGCTCATTTAAAGCTAGGGTGGGCACCCATAAATACTGCAAAATATGCATAACTTGGTTTCAGCTTTTTCATCTGTATGTTTTATAAAGTCATAATATTAAATTGCCTTGTGAAAACACAAAGATAGAGGAAAGCTTTCATCAGTAAGTATTAAAATCCTGAACAACTCTGTGGTGCTCAAGCCAGGTCATTTCAAGTATTCCCATGCACTGCACACCAAACTTGCAGTCTGGCTTCAACACTGCTCTACCCCTGGGGAAGAGAAAGATTCTGCTTATCAAGTCTACTTTGTCCTTGGGGATTGAACTCCCTTAATAAAGCCTGCCCACTTCAGTGCAACTTTAAACAAAAACTTTCACCAAAACACTTCTCAGTCTTGCAACTTGAGGATACCATATTCAGTAACTGATGAAAAGAGATGAAAGAAATAGAAGAACTATAGCTGCATCTGCACAGGCCAGTGGTTACAGAGGTCAGTGGCAAATACTGTAAAGAGCAGCAAAACAACTAAAACAAGCAAGCAGCTACCCATTGGTGCCAAAAAATAAACACACATTTGCAGAAGCAATTTTGTTTTGTTTTTAAGACAAAGTCCTCTCCTCTCTTTGCTAAGATCATCTTGCAGGTTCCATTGCAGGTTCCATACATTGGAAAGGACACATTCTTAAACACTGGCTACGAGACTATGAGTTAGAAACTATTTTTCAAGATACAGACCCATTCTTACTGAGGAAAGAAGAGTCACTGTTAAGTTTGAGGGAAAATCATAGTGCAAGATACTATATAAGGTATTTGAATATTTGAATTTACTAGAATTTAGGAAGTCTTCAGCAACTAAGTGGGATTTTCAAAAATGACCCTGGCCTGCCCAACTCCACTCTCAAAGTTCTTTTTCCACTGACTTTATTCACCTCAGAACTAAGTGAGTGCTGAGGCTTCCTGAAAATCCTTCCAAGCTTTAGTTTGGATCAAAAATTTATCATGATGTTGACATCCCTTGCTGGCCATTTATGTTGCTAGAATGCCCTCAGCCATTCCATTAAATCATTACTTGAAATATTCAGATAGACCTCCTGTCCTGGCCGTCCTGCCCGGGCAACGCAAATGTAGGATTAACTTTAACCAAAACCTGTGTGTCTGTTGATTTACTGTTTGCAATAGCAGGTAAGAGCCACAGAGTTACAGCATCTTGATTTACTTTTGGAGAGCAGGAGCAAAAAGCCAATGGATGAAGGGCCCTAATCATGCAGCATATGGAGGCAATAAGTTCTTTGAAGTTTTCTTTCAGCTACTCCTTCAAGAGGATTAAAGGCCTGAAGAAATCTCCTCAGTAGGGACTTCTCAGGCAGAAGCTTTCAAACAGAACTTGGAAGTGGAAGCAGTTAAAAAGCTGCAGCACAGGGAAAAGAGAGCCTGCAGAGAAACAGAACTTAATGGGGTAGCAAGGACCTGCCTCACGACATATTTGTGTGCATCTCTAAGGAATTTGTCATTTTAACCTTTATGCCTGAAAAAGTAAATCCTGCAGTGCACTGAGTGCTTGCTGACAGAGTTCCCCAACACGGGGAGTGCTGGCTCAGGACAGTAACTACAGCAGGTTCCAGAGCTGCTACTCTGAGCCATTCAAAACAGGCAAAGCTGGTTGAGAAATAAAGGAGAATGTGCCAGAAACCCAACAGGAAAAGAGGGCTTGTGTAAGCGTGAGTTCAACCAGAAAGGCTTAGAGAAGGTACAGCATTTCCAGTTTCACACTAACCACTGCAAAAACAAGTGAGGCATTTGCTTTTACCTACATACACACATATATATTCCATATGTAAACACAATATTATCTTATTGAAAGAGAGTCATAAGAGATTTACCTTCTAAGGAAAAAAGGTAAAAATGCAGTGGATACAGATGTACCAATGCCTTACTCCAATGAACACTACAGGAACCCTGCTGGAACAGCTATGCTTAACTACTTCTCATTATTATAATATCACATTTTCTTCCAGATGAGTCCTTAAGAAGGTTCCCTTCCACATGTATATCATTCTTTTACCCTTAAATGAGGGATCATATTTCCAGTCAGTCTGGATCTTTTTTTACTGTCTGTTCTTCCTGTGAGCAATGGGCTGCAGCCACAGAAGTCTCCAACACTACCCTTTCGCTTTCCTTGAAAGCAACCAATTCTCAGCTCAAGAACCAACACAGCACAACCAGCAAGCAAAAAAAAACATTCAACAGGTCCCACACACTTCTGAACATGTGCCCTGCTCTTACAGGTGAAATACAGAAGAACATTTGAGAACTGAGGTGTCTTAGTTATCTTCACTCCCAGGAATTCCACACAAAACTGAAATGGCAGGGGATAAAGAACACTGAATCAGTTAGCTTGTCTCACTTACTGACAACCACAAATTAAGGCCAATAGCATAAAATAGTGAATGCTGCAAGTGTTTATCACTGCTAGAAATTACACAAGTTTTAATGTCTTCGGTTCATCATCTTTAAGGTGTTTTAGAAGGGAATTTAGTCCTGTATATAATACAGCTAATGCAAGACAGACAAACCCAGAAGATATGAACTCTTATCATATCCAAACAACTGAATTAACAGAACTTGATGGAGAGGGACTAAATAACCAGACAAAACCCTCACAAGACTGGCATCCGCAGTCCAAAGGATTAAGGTCTTCTCTGGTTATTAGAAAAACAATAAAGGATGCATATATATATATATAGATAGATAGCATGAATAGACACTGCTACTTGTGTCTAGCATAACTTATAAAAGCCCCATATGTCATTTCACACTATAAGAAAACACCTCCTTGGATTCCTGCTGCTGGAGTGCCTTGCTGCTGTGCAGCTGTGCTACTGTGACTTCTGTTCCCTCTCCTCCCATCCCAGTGAGGACTCCTTGGGAGGAAAGCATGTAGCAAGCCAAGTTCTTGCTGTGTCAGAAGTGGTCACCAAGACAAAACAGTCAGCAAGGGACAAATCCAAAAAGCCACCAAATAAATGCTTAATTACAGCAGACAATCAGCATAACAGAGTGCAAGGCACCTCTGCCATCAGCTATGGAAACACTGGTTGATGGGAGTGGAGAAACCCCAACATGCAGCCTGAAGAACCTCTCTGGAAGGAGACAAGGAGAAATGTACACAGTTTTTCAAAAGCAGGTTTGTTCCTATATTACCAGCTCGACTCTTAACAAAGAGGTATCTGACAATGTACAGCAGCATTTACCCTTTTCATTTTCAAAAAGTTGACTAGCATTTCTAAAAATTAATCTAACAAACTAGGTACCTTTTTTATACTTGTATAGAAAGAATAATAGGAAGGAGAAGATAGCCAGAATATATTTAAATGAATATTAAGAAAAATGTCCTTTTTCTTAAAAAATCTTCAGGATGAAAAGCCATTTAAGAAAAACAGTTGAAGTTTAACCTGGAAGGATAGTGCCCTCTGGTGATGAAATACCTTGCTATTTATGAGTATAAAATTAATCTTTTATTTCTTATAACACTTGTATGGAGCTGTACTAAACCCCTTGAAATCCAAAGCTTTGTTTTTCAAATATCCTTCATTAAGGAGGGTATTTGTAATGAAGATGTCTGATTTTGTGACTGCAACAGTCCCTCAAATTGACATTTTCCTACCTGATGCAAACAGCTGCTGGCTGATTCTGCTACTATGCATGTTGCCAGAATTCCTGTGGAGGCAAGAATTACATATTTATGATAGTGCCTTTTGAGAATAAACTGAGGCTTGACATTCAAAGTTATTGATCTGCTCCAGATCATAGTAAGTTCATACAGTTAAAGATATGGAAATAGGGATAATATTGAGGTTCACATTCTATCTTATGTACTAAAATGATAATTCACTTTCATAATGCATTCCACTAGAAATCCTACTAATTTGTCCAGTAATAGTATATAAGTGAATTTAAGTTAAAAATCTCAGTATTCACATATTGAGGGATTTTGCCCAGAAAATACTGAAACAGAACAAAAAGAGTGATGATATTATCCATATCATTTAGTGATCTCTGTGAAGCTAAACATGCAAGACTTAGTTCTATAAAGTAGTCTGCATTTGCAGCTATCTTACAAGTTCAGACTTGTGTTTAAAATATAGCTAGGTCAGATGTTCAGTGTTGAGCAGAAAAAATCATGACATTGTAAATACGCACATAAAAATTTTATACAAGAATGAGACCACCAAAACCTATCAATGTTAAAAGAGATCAAGTATAAATTACCATTTTTTCCATTTAAATAGCAGCAGGAAGAGGGAGAAAAGGCATTCAAACCAAAAATCAAATCAGCCTGATCATATAATATTCTACAGGGCTATCCTAAAGCATTTCCCATGGCCCACCAGTCATTTTGCTCCAGAGAGAGTTACTAGGCACACTGCTTTCAAGAGTGAGGTGTTTGCATAGGCAAGTGCTTAATTTTGAGTAGTCTGGGCATGTGGAACAGCAGCCTTTGCTAGAAGCTACATCCTCCTCCTCCTCACCCATTGCCCACAGTGGGCTTTTCAGGAGAAAAAAATCTGTCAGTAAATAGCTGAGGATACCAATTAAGGCTATTAAAGCTATTCCACATATACAAGCTTCATTAAATGTGAGTCAAGCCATTGCAAGGTTAGGGAGTAAGGAGCTGGGAAATACAACATTTGAAGCAGTAGAGGAAGCTTGCATTGAGATACATCACTGGGTTAATTGTTGCTCTTTGATTTTACCAATTTGTTCACTGGTCCTTCCACTCTGAATAATATTTGAAGGCCTTCCACCATCTATATGAATCCAAGTCCACAGAAATCATGGAGCCCTGGGTCTTATTTCAGCACACTGTTCAGAAGCAGCACACCCCTCTTGTTTCCAGACTTTAAGAAAAACGAGATGTTGCAAGATCTGCTTTTTTTTTCCCCTGAAAACTTTGCTGAAGTGGTAAGATATTGGCAAGATAGAATGAGAAAAACTAATAACGTACTGTCATTTAAAACTAAACTTCAAAAAACAGAGGGAGAAAAGTTGATGATAGCTTAGAAGACAGCAATATACTGCGTTCTTAAAAATTTTATCATCTTTTACTGCTCCCACAAAACAAATGATGAAGGGGATATTCATTTTTTTCCTTCCATTGAAGTCCATTTATAGAATTACTTCCTTTTTAGATTTGCAAGCTTATTTAATATTCTTGGTTTGAATCCTGTGGTTTACTGTCTCAGTGCACCATGGATAGTCATAATACTATATAGGACACACTCATTTTGCCATGAGACTATTAGAAGGAAAACTGAAGGTGGAAAAGCATCACAGATTTTATAAAGTCTGATATGGTTAAAAGAGGCTGCCTACTGCTACATATTATGACTCAAAGAGGAGATCAATGAGGAATTTCCTTTCAAAAAGCTGTTTTGTTGGTTTGAAGGGAAATAGGGAAAGAGGAGTTTCAGTCAAAGTCTAACATGATATTCCTCCTGGCTAGTCTGAGTGCCATAGGATGCTAATAATAATTCTGAAACATCAAGAAGTTTTGAAATATTAAAAAGCTCTACTTTCAGAGGCTTAGCTGGTGCCTCAAACTTAACAGACTGTAAACAGCTCCTGAAACTTGAACACCGAGCAGAAAATGCCGCTTCTATGATATGCGGTACTCAAGGGTGGCAATGAGAGAATCCAGAATATCATATCAGAGAATCAAGCAAAAAGTTTCCTTTCATAAGTAGAAATCGCTGTGAAGAGAAGTAGATGTGAAAGAACACCTAAAGGTCTACACTGCCAGGATAGAAAAATGAAAAGGAAACACCATGAACAAAATCACATTTCACAGTAAAAAACAGCCCCACTTCACCAGATTGTTGATAAAGCATCTAAAAGATAGTTCTAACTTTTAGACTTGTTTGATTAAAAAAAGAGTGTAAGTGCTTCAAGAGCCAGCATGGCAAAGACTCCAAACTAGCCCTAGAGAGGGACATTAGAGTGACCCAGAAGAACAAGATGCAGGATGGAGAATAGGGATAAATTGAGGAACACCACACATCTAATTGTCAAGGTGCCAAAAGACAGGGGAGCAGGAATGAGTGGGGACAACAAAGAAAACATGAACTTCTTCCAAGACAAAGTTCTTGAAAGATTTAATTATAACTGTAACAACTAATGCAGTTTTCTAAGTTTCAGAGCTCCTGTAACCAACTTCACATTCACTCTGTTTACATTTCTCCCTTGAATTAAGGTCCAAATACATGACAATAAATAGATGCAAAAATCTCCTCAACAAGGCTGCAGTCAAACATGGGTGACATCTAGAAAGCTCCTACAGCAACACAATAAGGCTCCCTGCCAGCACAGAGTAACCAATAGCTCAGAACTACCACTCATACCACAGCTAAGGCAAGCAGGATTTTACCCACCTCAGCCAACTGTATATAGAAGAGAGGAACTAAAAGTATGAGGACAACCACCACCACTCACCTGCAGTCATCTTGAAGTCCACAAAGTCACAGATTTGATTCAAGTTGCTCCAACTAACCACAGCCAGGAAAGCAAAAAGGACTAGAGAAAGAAAGGACTAGAAAGAGCACATGATCAGTTATTTGCACGAACTCTTTAGCCACTACACCCACTGCAGGTGTTGACTTAGAAGAAACCACTCCACACAACTTTGTGTGCCATCAGTTTGATCCTCTTGCACATGTCAGATAAGATAAACAGAACAAGCATGAGAATGAGAGACTGAGCCCCTTCATACATTAAATGAGTCACAGTTTGGTCTTACTGAGGAAAAATTTGTGTTGTCATCAATTACTTTTCATGTTCCTTTCTCCTCTGTAAAAACTAGAGAAGAACTTTAATCCTTCCAGTTCTATTCCTTTTTCAGTCAGAAATCTGACAACAGATTTCACCCCTAAACTCTTATTAAGAGTTATTTGTTATTAACATTACAAGTGTACTTGAACAAAAGAAAACCCAAGTCTGTTCTGGTAAGTAACTCATATGTCTCCAGCTGTAATCAGAAGTGCTAGAGATGAGTACTTCCCAGAGCTTACCAGAAGAACATGCATGCAACCAACATAGGAAAACAGATCATTTCTATAGCAAGTCATTACACTGCTGCAAATATCAAATACCTTTTTTTAATAACTGAATCTCAAACATTGTGTGGAAGGCCACCAAAATCATTGCTCATCTCCAGCATTCATCAGCAGATGTCTGACCCAGGGTATTAGGCTTGTGCACTACGTATCCCAGTCTTAGCAGCAACTGCTCCTCACCTCAGTGAGGAACAAAAGTACCTTCTTATACCTGCCAAAGCCTAATGCAGGTACCTTAATACATCTGATGAGCTGAGCAGGCTGGGAGACTGCTCCTTCCTCCCTCCCAATCCCTATCAATACCTGCTTGCAGGTGGCTTGCTCGCACACACTGACAGGCTTTGCATAGTTCCTAAAGATATTGCTGCTGTTTTCAGGCAGGATAATACACACAAGAATGCAAATCATTAGAAAATGAGAGTGCTCACACTGACAAGCAGTGGGTGATTGCTTATAACCCCCATTCCATTCAAAATTTTTTTATCCCCTTCTCAGGCCTGCCCTCTGTCCCTCTTCCACAGCAAAGCCCTCTAATCCATTTAAACTCTTCTCACAAAGCAGCAGCTTTGTACCTGTTGCTGTCCATCTTTGATGTCCTTCCCATCTTTCTAGTTCTATCATCTCCTTAGAGGAGGGCCCAAGAACTGCATGATGGATGACTGTGATATGGTTTTAGATAGTGGGATAATGAACATTTTTTCTTTCCTATTGCTCTCTTTTTTAATCTTGTAACCCTGAATTAATTCTTTCTTACATCTATGCACAAGCTGTTCTTAGGCTCATACCCTCCCCTTCAGTAACCATGGCTCTGCATTCGTCCCTTTTCCTTCCTTAATCTATTTCTCTGAGGCTTCTTACAGAAGCCAAGATACCATAGAATAAGAGGCAGGTCCTTTTACAGAAGAAACCAGCAAAGGACAGTTAAGTGACCAGAGCCTTGTGCTGCAGCATCTGGATGAAGTGCTTGCACTGAGCTTTCAAGCAGGGCTATCTTTTTTTTTTTTTCCCCTCCCCTTCCTTCCGAGTCCTCTAAGTTTCTATTCTGTTACAATTCTCTAGTTTCTTCCTTTTTTGCAGTTATTTTGTTATTCTCTCCCTTTTCCTCCACTCCCGAAAAGCAGAGCAGTCATTTCCTTATTTCCATTATCAATTGGAACAGAATCATTATTAAAGCAAAGTTATCTCCACTGAGATCAGTACAGCCAGGCCTGATCAGTAGAGACTTGAAGCATTGCTGTATTGGGAATATTTTCCCCTGACTAGCAATTTTCATATCAGTACTATGGAATAGCAACAGTGTTCAGAGGATTACAGCTCCCTTTCACTGCTACCTAAGAGTCACTTGTTTACCTATACCTAGCCATATTCTGTCATCATCCATCACTAATGTTTTCAGGAATTATAAGAGTACAAAAAGTCATTTAGAGCATCTGTTGTTCTATTTTCCACTGAGAGTTCAGACACAGAAGTGTGCCTCAAGACAGCTTAATATTAATTTCTCTTTTACAGTAGAGAGGAGAAAAGAAAGGGTAAATTTTACAGTTAATGAAAATCAACTGGAACATACCAGAGGAGCTACAAAGGCATCAGGAAGTCCTGGACACCTAAGTGACCTGTCAATAATGTAACATCCACAGTTTTAACTAGAACTACATTTTACAGAGAATGTTCCTGTCAGATTTGCTGTTCATGAGATGCTATCACCTTAACTGACACTACACAGTTGTACATTAGTAGTTAATTCCCCTCTAAATATTAGAGGGATGGTAGCTTCAGCAAAACTTGCCTCAGGGTTTCCAACACCATGTCCTGTTCCAATGCTGGGAGATCTCCTGAGCTCTAGAAGTCTGGACTGAAACTTCCTGTGCCAAGTCTGTGCCTTAGGCTAGCACAAGGACACCTTCAATTAAAATCAATCTTTCCTGCACAGTTCCTGCTCTGAAATAAAGAAATTGCCATATTTAACCTGCTTTCCTTTTTTTTTTTAAAAGGTGGTATCCTCTGCCTGTTTTGATAAAATATACTCAGCAGATGTTTCTTTCATTTGTGGACATACATTTTGCCATAAAAGCCTGCCAAATTTGGAAAAACAACATTTCCAGGAGAGGGAGAAAATAAGCCAGTCTCACTTGCTGCACATGGGAGCATCATTTCAGCTTCCACTCCAGGTACAAAGTAGCCCCTGTGCGTCATCAGGCACATGCCATCTTTGCAGAGCAAAATGCCCTGTCCTTGAAAGGAATCCTGACTTCCCAGAGCAGACTTGGATCTTCCCTCCAGCTAGAATCCCAATTAATAGAAGCTCCACTGGTGCCAAGCGAAAATTATGCCAGAAAGAATTAAGCATCCTCATGGGCAGCAGCAAGGCTGCAGTAGAGGTGCACAAGCCCACTATGAGTAAATCTAGAGGAAATTAAGAACTAAGAATGATAGGTACAGGAGAAGCAGAAAAGTATGGAGAAGTTAAAAGCAGAGGTGTGTATATAAAAATAATGGATAAGGCATAAGGCTTAAAAATGGTAAACCTGACACATGCTCTTCTTCAGACAAGGAAAGGTGGGTTAGGAAGGGATCCCACTCACTGCATTCACATGCTATGAGAAAAGGCTTCTACCACTCAAGTACATCTTTATTAGCCTAGACCAAAAATCTGGGTCTAGCATTGACCACCAGGATCTCTAGGGAACAGGATAAAATAAGGGCAAGTAGACAGTACTCCAACACTCAAGCCCAAAAATTTGTTAGGCTGGGGATTTTCCATGTTAGAGGTAGTTTCTGTGCATTTTGTAACTCTACAGATTTCTCTTCCAAGAATTCATCTAACATCTCCTTGAAAATAATTGTGTCCTTGAAAAACCTCCAGGTCCCCAGGAAGAATAAAGGCTGCTCCAGCTAATGGCATTTATCTGTAGAGTGTGTGGTTGCAGCTCAGTCTCCACTACAGTGAGACATGATAGATTATTTGGGTATCTGTAACCCAGAAAAATGTTGCAGAGCCAATATATCAGTAGAAGACTATAGAGACAAATTCTCAGATCTCAGGAAGTGCTAAAATTCAGGCTGACACTGTAACTGAAATTCATTACCTCCTCCATCCCCATAGAACATCTGTAAATCCAAGTTTGCTGAAGATGAATCACAATAAATACATATTAGGGTTTTGCTCAGGATTGTGATCTTATTTATTGCAAAAACTGAGAAGTGTGCACTAAATAGTGCAAGTGTGCTCAGGAAAATATAGATGGTCCTACAGTGAAAGGAATTCTACTTCTGAAGCATCAGTGTCTATCCTCACCTGTCACAAGCACCCCAGCAAACCTTAAGCTGCTCAAGTCAAAACATTCCTTTTCCTTCATCTTTTAAGCACCTCATTTCAGGCACATGGAGCTATACTTGCTGAAGAACTAAACACTCCAAACTGAAGTGACAGAATATACAGTTACCATTTGCCATACACATTAAGCAGCCTGTGGCTAAATGAGTCCTACATATCTCATTCTGGGAAACGGTTAGCAGACATTAGATCCTAGTCAAAAATTTCCTGTGGAAATTAAGATAAACAGAAACAAAACTGCTACACTATTGACAACACCACAGCTTTTCCTGAGGCTGCCCCTCATCAATGAACATCTTGCTTCATATCAGTGCAAATATTTTGTTTCATTTTTGTTAGTTGTAGATTACTACCAACTACCTTGGAACTTCTATCCAAGGTGGTTTCACAACCCTGCTGGGGAGTGTCAGGTGAATGATGCATCCCTTGGTGCCATCTCATTTTTCATCACATGTTGCAGGATGTTCATTCCCACTGCAAAATTCCTCATTGACTTGAGGGGAGGGCCACATAGCTTAGGATTTTCAGATGCATTGAACATAAGGACAAGCAGAACTGTTGGCTGTTTTAGTTTCTTGGTTTTAAACTCAGAAAGCCTTAAGTTAAAATATTAAGAAATTAACTCAAACTCATAAGTAGTTACTGTAACAAACCAATGTTCTCCATCAGTCTTAAAGAGATCAAGCTCTCCAAGGTGCTAAGAGCTCCCTCTTTAAACCTTTCCTGGTGCTAGGTGCTATTCCACTCCCTATAACACTGGATGCTGTATTACTCAGCACAGATTAGAATGCAAGAGTAGACTGAGAAAATCATCCATAAAATTAAAGTTTTCAAAAATATAGAGCAGGAAGATATGAAAAAATATAAGCAAGCTCCATACTAGTCAAGCTAAAATGAAAACAATTGTCAATATTAACCAGTATACTGAATGTTCCTCAGGTTAGATATTTCTATGCTACTTATATTAAGCAAAGAGCTGCAATGTAGAAAATACTTTCCAGCTGCACCATTTAAGCTATTCCATTTGACCATTTAGGAGCAGCATAAGGCACCAGTGGCAAGCTCTCTCTACTGTGCAGTAAGAGGGTCAACCAAGAGACTTAATAAATGATAGTGACGGAGCAATTTATTTTACCCATGGGTCATGTGTAAGCACATAACAATAAACATTTAAACAAACACATATCCAAAAGACTTGCACTTCATATGGAAACAATATCAGTCTGTCAGTTGCCATAATAAAAGCATTTTTCCTTTAATTATATTAACTTTTCCATGTGTGCCTCTATTTCTTCTCATGCCAATTGCTCAGTGAAAGGGTTAGATTCTATTTAAGGCAGTGGAAAAGGTCACAGACAAAAGGGAGCTTGAGTCTGTCTGCTATTTTAACAGAAAACTACCACTCTAATGTTAATATTTGCTTTCTCTTTAGCAGGTATGCTCAGGTCATCTGAATAGCAAATCATGACAAGAGGTGTGAATGACAGTACTGAAGTTATTGATCTCAGAAGAATATGGACACGAAGTGGCCAATTGTTAACTAAAACTTCTAGAATATTTCCTTGTTGTTGAAGGACATATCAGCTACCCATTGCAAAAGGGAGACATGGCCTTTTCTCATATTTGAGAACTAAAAGCAGAATAAGTAATCAGAACATGACAGTTAAAAAGTTTATTATAATAATTGAAATTGAATGCAAAATAAGAAGCTTAAAACAAAGTATTCATTCATTAAAAACATTTACATTGGCACAGGGCAAAATGACTATTGTTTTGGTTCAATTAGTTGATTGTTTTGCAGGGGAGCAGGAAAAACATTTCAAAAATATTTTTGGCTGCAGTTTCATAATTGGTCTTGGTTTACAAGTCACGAAATCATTTTAAAGTGCAAATATGACCACTGCCTTCAAGAGATGAGGCCAAATCATGTTTTCTAGCAGATAAGGGTAAAGATTTGAAATTTGCTCTCTGGACCCATTTATAAGATTTACTGTGACTGTTCAAACAGATGCTATATTCTATACCATGAAAAAAATTTGAGGGACAGTTTCACAGCTGACTTATCATTCATATGAAAGATTGTGCACAGGCCCTGAAGAAGAGCTCACAATTCTGACCCTTACAGACACAAGAGCTACCTGCGCTGTCTGCTTTGTCTTGACACCTGTCTCGGCTGCCCCAAGCTGATGATGCAGCACTTCCCTTCCCTTCCACTGTGAGGCTATTTCTTCCTCAAGGACCATTCATCCTTTTTTCTGTCTCATCCATCTCCACAGTAAGTGGAAGCCAACAAGAAACCGAAGCACAGAAAGATCAAGGCTGTCCCTGCCTCCAGAGAGCCAGTTTAAGCACTGCAGGGGATATGAGCTAAACTAGACAAGGGGTAAATAAGTAGGGAAGTTCAAGCAAGACTGACCATGCTTCCATTCTGCATAATGTTGACAGAGAGCAAACCGAAGAAATTAGCAAAGGATCATACTGAAAGTGCAAATATGCTCCATCTAGAAAGGCGGAAGAGCAATAAATTGCATCTTCAAAATGCTGTTGTGTTTCCTCCCATGCTGGAAGCCACCATGGGAAGTGCTGTATGCTGGACTGCATCCTTCTCCATCCTCTGCACATCTGTGAGGCCAAGAGCATTAATTTGCACCTGGAATATGCCCTTGGCTTGTTTATACAAACAAAATATCTTTCCTAAAGACAAAGTGCAAAGAACATGACAAAGCATAAGCACTCTTATCTCCCACAGTTCCTAAGGATGATAGAATCTGCATTAACAATTTGTGCACAAACACCTTTTTACATTAAGTACTGACACAACATATGAAAAAGCCTGTTCTACTCATCTCAGTTTTGTGTCCAAGTCTATCACATATATTACCCAGCTGATTAGATGTTTATGGACTACATTGGATATTCATCGATCTCAATTGATTAAAAACCACATAAGCTGAATAAGTCTTTGTGATTTATAATTTTGAAATACAGTTTGCAATACAGTGGGTTTGTCTAGAGTTGCTTATGAATGTTATTTTAATCAAGCTTCTTGGCATACATAGCTTTAGCTTACTTACAAATGGATAAGGTCTTAAACGTTAACCTTCATTCAGCTTAAAAATGCATCCAGAAGAATATTAAGATGCTTAGATCGTTACCGTAGCAGTTTTAGCTAAATCCTCAGGGCTCTCGGTACAACACACAGGCATAGCTCAGAGATGGCACAGCCAGGTTTCTTTCCCAGTAGTGAGTGCAGAGGGGCTGCCCTGGGTGTGGCTTCCTCCAGTCCTCTAAGGCTGTTGAAATAAGTTTCAAACCCTGAAGCACACCTACATGCCCTTGGGCCATAGCCCAGGGTTTCATGCTATGAAGGTACATGTCAGAGGCTTTGAACTCAGAACATCCTCCTCTGCTATTCTATTTTAGTGCTACAGGAGAGCCACACAGAGCCTGCAAGAGCCTTAGGGTAAGTACTGCACAGAACCACACTATGCTATTCAGCCTCAGTTCTCTAGAACTGTTACTTGCTCCATTTTACCTGGAAGATGCATAATCCAGGTTTCCTTAAGCATGACACCAACCAACAAGGAAAGATGACTAGCATTATCATGCAAGAAATTTGGGGCTGCCCAGTCAACAGCAGTTACCTTCCTCTCACATGTGCTGCTCATTCCTCAGATCAACTTTCACCTGGGCTTTCAACACACATGTAGGACAACCACCTGTACCTTTGTGTCGAGCATTTCCTTCTGCTTCACCTGCACCATGAGCTTATCAGGTCTTGAGTAGCTACAGTTTTGCCCTGCCCAATGCAATTTATTATTGCCATTAGCCCAGCTACTCACCCTCTAACAGAACAAACAAGTACACTTGTTCTGTCCTCTTCTGTATGGACTTGATATTTAGTCACACCATTCCTACCACATAATTCATACCACATACCACATAATTCAAGCTGAATTCACTGAGAGCCTGTGGAGCAGGCTCTCCACATACAGAAACCTGATTAGGACTATCCTTAAGGAAACAGATTCTCCGCATGCAACATGGACAACACCACTGCCAAAAGCATCCATTACATTCATGGAAGAGCATAGAAAGCTCTGGTTAAGGACTTCTGCTAAGGCTAAGCACAGGCCAAAAGTTATTTAACTATCAGAGAGCGCTTTTAAGTTTTAGAGTATTTCCTCCCCTTAATAGGCATTTTAAATGTTTTTCTTCCCCTGCCCACCTCTTCTCCCAGTACTGAAAAAAACTTTCCTGTCCCAGGATAGGAAAAGTGGCATACATCTTCTAAAAGCAAAAATAAAGCTGTAGATTTAAAGCAAACACTTCTGAGGAGCATTTATGTAACAGGAAAAGCTCTTCAGGGCCAAGCTAACATTTTGGCCAGCTCTCCTCCTTCAAGTGCCAGCTAATGATGCAAGGTTTCCTGGCTAGTGCTGCCAGGCTCTGGAGAGCTCTCCCACCAGCTACAGGAGCAGAAGGGAAAATGCTGTCCTCATTTAATCTTTTCTAGCACATCTGACCAACCCAGCCATAGTTTTGTATTACTGGAGCTTTGAGTAAGTGTTAACAAGCAAATAATGATTTCATACCATTTTCCACAGCTCCACTCAAGGTCTCATTTCCCTAGGTTCTGCCAAGTACATGCTCCTGCTTTCTAAATTGAGCAGTTTTATAATAGTATGCTGTAATAACACAAGTTCTTCTCAACATTGAGAAAAGGGTGAAAAGGGATAAAGCTCTAGTAAGTGTCTGAAAGAGGAAAAAAGATGCACAAAAAACTTATTGGAAAGTACAAAAGGCAACTGGGAGAGGAGACAAGTGCCCATCTTGACTATTTCCCCAGAAACTCCGCCAGTTGTGCTGCTGTGTAAGCAGTGCAAACTCCTCCATGCACAAACAGGCAGAGCAGGTAAGCCTACAAGCCAGCTCTTAAAATGCTACACAGACCACCTACTGCCATTGCATCTTGTTGGCAATTTGAAGGAAGAGACCCAACTGCCTCTACCACAATCTGGGTCATGAGCTACCATTGCCAAACACTTAACACAACATTATCAGACTGGGTACTGACAGAAAAGGTCATTTCTGTTTAATGAAGATAAAAACCAAAGCAGTTTTTGACGCAAACCAAGAAACAAATATACCTGTTTTATTCCTAAAACCAAGTAGAAAACAAATGACATCTACAGCAGCATGATTTATAGGCCACTTTTCCCTGCTTTTCTTGAGGGAAACTCTGAAATAGCCACAAACAAATTTATAGTCAGACTAACCAATTTAAATGTTAAAATAGGATCTTACCTGACATTGAGCTAATACACCAGTGTCAGGCTTCCTATCTGTTGTCACTATAAACAGCGAAGGCCTTTGAATTAAAGTTGCTTTGTTCCTGGGGGTCAGGAATGGAGGATGAAAGCAAATTTGAGGCTTTGCCCTGCCAACCTGAGCTGAAGTGTTCCTTGGTCAATGAAAAATGGTAACTCCTTGGGTACATTGGGAGTGGGTACTCAGACCTTATCCATTACTCTGAAAAGGGATTATCTTCACAGGTTTATAAACACATTTACTGTAATGACACAAAGATGCCAATTTTCCAGGCACTCATTTTTAAGGGAGCACACCAAGACTTAAAATAAAAAATTATGGATAACAGAAATCTACAAGTTGAAGGTGGCAGAGGTATCAAGTCTTATCTCACTATTCTGAATCAATACATAAGAGCCCATCCAGAAACCACCTGAAGAGCCCCTCAACAATCAAGGCAAATAGGTCTTGAATTATATCAAGGATACTATAGCTTTCTAAAGAACAAAGCCTGCAGCTATGCAACACCTGGATATGCATTCATTAAGAACCGACGTGGAAAAAATGTACTATGTTTGATTTAACTTGGTGTACGATTCCATTATACCTCAAATTAATTTATTAAAGTAAAACCAAGTAGAAGACTTACAAACATCAGAGAATAACTCCAAAAATAAAGTGAATCTTTTGCTTTAATTCCCTGTGAAAACATCTTTAAACAATGCTAGGCAAAATACATCATTGGCCAAAAGGAAGCTAGCTGGGAAATTAGAATCCTTCCTACTATTAGGAAGGATTCTAGAATTGACCACAATTCATTTTAATATACACCTTTATTAACAAATGATCATTTATGACATTTATCTACTTCACAAAACTCCTCTAGCTCTGCAACTGTCACTGAGCAGTTTCCCCACTGTTTATCATAGGCTTTCAGACACACTAGCTCTGACTCAACAGCATACCTGAAGTTTTGAAATATTATTTTTTCTTTGAGTAGAAATATTCTGAAGATCAAAACTTTCAGCTAGAGTTTGTTATTCTGAAAACTCAACTTTGTGCATTAGAAAACTGTTTTACATCCAAGCTCACTCTCATAAAACCTCCTCCAGAGGGAGTTATTTGGATCTAGTAGTTGTCTTCAACAGTGATTCCTATGCAGTATGCCAGTTTGAAGTTTTTGTACACATTGAGCACCACACTGAGGAAACCCATTTGTGGACTGCAAAGAACTAATGAAGTCATCACATGATAGAACTTGCTCACTGAACAAGTCCAGAACTACTGGGTAGGCCACTCAACTACAGGGTAACATTGCCACTACTGTCATGACAATAGTTATCCAATTATAAAGGAAGTTGCAGTCAGATCAGAAGCTTCTTAGAACAATTTGCAAACATAGCTAAAGGGGGAAAGATGAAGAAAAAAATTAAAGTTAAAGCTTCAGGCCTGATACAGCTAAATTGCTGTCACAAAACCCAAGATCCATTCCAGCACTTGGCAGAATCAAACTGGCTGGGCCACAGATCTGTAAGTGGCCTAGATAGAAGTTATAGACCTGTGCTTTGAGAATGGGCTAGCAGTGCATTGGGCTATAGAGAATGACAACTTTAGTTTCATGTTTATCAAAAATCATTACTGTCAGTAGTGAATGTTGAAACATTAAGCATTTCAGCTGCTTGCACCTCAACAATGTTAGAAGACATCTACTTGGGATTGGGTAAAACTCATTTAGACAGTAAAATGGTAGTCACAGGGAAACAGTTAATTTTTCTATCAGTTTGTTTAAGCCTTTCTTCCACAAACACAACCAAATATAACAAAGACTGATGGAGACTTTTCTTTTGCTATATCAAGCATAAAGACCACATAGGCACACCAGGGATTCCTTTCAGAAGGAGACTAGGAAGCAGTTGCCACTCAGTGTTGGCTGTATTTTCCTGACCTGCTCTCACACTGTCCTTCCTCTGGGCAGGGAAGTCCTATAGTAACACAAAATACTCCCTTCTCCAGCCTACCTCATACCATATTTATACAGGGAAAAGCCATACAACATTCTCCAAGCACTAGTCTACACAACCAATCTGGAGGCAACTTGCACAAAACACATGCTCTTAGGTTTCTAACCCACAGCTGAGAACCTCTTCACTAAATTTTAATATGATCAGTGCAATACATTTGCTTTACAGTTATACTGTATTTCATTAAGCTACTTTGGTTTCTGTGGTCATTTAATGTGTTTTTTAATACTTGCTTGTTTATTCTTTGGTTGGCAAGAATGGTTTCCCCTCTCCTTTCACCTGCAGCATTTCTGATAATCTCCAAGAATGCTCCAGGCTTTTGGAAGGCTCCATGAACTCCCAAAAGGCCCCTGTCATCTCAGGGTTTCCAATAGCTGTAAGCCTACAAAACTGACTGATGTCTACAAATCTGCCACAGAAGAACAGTGCATTTATTGCCTTTTTTTAATTAAGAGCTCGTCCCAGGAGTCCATTTGAACCTGAAGAATATACTAGAGCAATCACCATTTGCTAGCAAAGTATCTATTTATGAAAAATAAAAGAGAAAATATTTGAAGCATCCGTGGTTTTCTGTGAACCTATGGTTCCTCCAGGCTACAGAGAACTTCAGAGAATAGTGTTTGTCTAGATATCACCGAGATTTACTTTTATACTTGAAAAGCTCCTTCAAAATAAACCTATTACAAGCGGTGTGCTAACATGCTACAGTTTGCAGTCAGTTTCTAGAGAGAAATGACCAGCCAAGATGAATAGCTCTAGAGTTAGGCTAGTTAAGACTTGTTGATGAATACAGTTTGTACAAATAAACAACTCACAGGCCAGAAAGAATACTGAAGTGTGTTGATAATGTATAAATATAACACAAAATAGAATAGAAAAAACAGGAAATAAGTGAGAAACCAATTTCCAGAATTAGTGAAGCACTCAAACCTTGCTCTATTCCCCCTGTCAAAATCTGTTCCCAACAAAACTACTTGAATGGCTGGCTGGAATTTAGTATCTAGCTGCCCCCGCACCACTTTTTGTAAGCTACATTAGCAAATAGAGCATCTTATCACCACCTCACCTGGTAAACTATCTAGAATTTGAGAGTCTTGATCAGACAGCAACTGCTTCACATCTTCCACTGACCACAGAGAAATTCATCATACTCAAAATCATACCCATGAAAAGTTAGTATTTTCGGTACCTTTAGGGACACTCAACGACCTGAATAAAAGACTTGAAATGCTTTCCTTTCATTAGTGTTGTTTAGAAGTTTAGATAAGGCTGTCCTAACCTGAAAAAGTTTTTTCAGCAAGACAGTGTAAGTCATTAACCAAAAGCAAGATAGCTGTCAAATTATATTAATGATTAATTCCACTTAAACTAAATACAGCTAGACAGTCAGCAGTGACACAGAATTAAGGTGAAGCTCTGAGATTTTACACTACAGAAGAATGTCTTTTCATAGCAATGCATTCAATTAGATTGCTTAGAATATTTCTATTAGACCAGAGAATTGTAAAAGTACAACTTCACTGCAAGACTAAAGTCTAGGAGATGAGAAGGCCATACCTAACAATGCTCAGTCATAGACTCTTGAGTAAATCCATTAAACTCACAAGGCCACTGCCTATAAGAGATATAACACTTTCTAGAGTCAGAAGGAAGCTGCAACACATTAATTAGTGTTTGCAGTATCTTCAAATGTCTTTTTTTTCTTTAGTCTATTCACTGTTCTGTCAGCTCATAGCTGTAACCTCTGTTTACAAATGAAGGAGTAACTACAGTACTGTCTCCTTTCAGATGACTATAGAGTCAGTGAGAAAGCTTACAAGTCTCTCCCTTGCTTTTTCAGTATTATCTGGTACCTAACACAGAAATACTCAGAGTAATAACTATACCTGATTTGAAAAAGAACAGCAGATAGGAAAATACTGAACTGTAACACCACCTAAACTGCTGTTTCAGGTGTTTGTTCCCCTAGAGCCTTTGTAAATGTTACCATCCTGCACTTTCATTTATCTCAAGAGTTTCTCAGCCAAAAATGATGATGGAGCAGACAACCCAACACTTCTGCAAAGTTGTTTCTTTGTGGGCACTCAGCTAGACAGAGCACAGAAGTTACTCACAAAAATGTCATTTTTCTTAATATCTCTACTTTTTTTTTTTTTAAATTTAGCTCACTTAGATTTATAGCCTTTGTTGCCAAAGCACAGAATTACTACATCAAAAACATGATTGAGCTACTGCAATTTAAAAAAATCTGTAAGAAAAAGGGGATTTAAATTAAAACTTAATATAATCAGTTTTTGTCCTAATGAAGTTTAGTTTTTTTCCCATCTGCAATGACTTTTATTAAGAAAAGTGTAATAACTCTGATTCATTTAACAAAGTACTGTGATAGCTTTTAGCACACGTATGCACTAAAAAAAGACTGACACAAGGTGCAAGACAGAAGTGTAACATTGTGAACTCATCTGTTCCCTTGTCTCAGCACATAAAATATTTCTGCATATTGAAAGAAGACAAATAGATTAAATTATATTGAATAGTTATGTCCTACACACTTAAATTAGATAGTTTTAAGTCCAATCAGTAAGTTCAAATATACAAGGCAAAAAAAAAAATTCCTTTAAGTGGCTAACCCAGTGTGTAAAAGTACCTCAAAATATACAGTTTTGATCTGGCCACAAAAATCCATTTTGTTATTAAAAAGAAAGAACAAAGACACTACTTTGGCATTAGCTCCTACTTCTTAGTCCGGCAAAAATTAGACCTTTAGAATGTTAGCAAATTACAAGAGATGTTTATTTGTTCAACTATTCTTAATTGAAAGATTTGCTACTTCCCTCAAAAAAAAAATCCAAAAATCCATTTGAAGTCACCTCCAACAAACAGCATTTACAACCTTTTTCCTCTGAAATTACTCCAACCAACTTGCCACTATCCACATATATACATCCTACCCACGTTAAAATATACATCAAATAAAGCAGTGCAAAATCCTCCAAACACAGCCAACAAAGCACTTCTGCACTGCAGGACCATGACCCTTGAGCTATCACCCATACAGTGCTATTCCCACAGAAAAACAAGGATCCAGATTAGACCTGGAGACTACAAGGCAAAACTACTAAAACAGCCAGCAAGTAAAAGCCACATATCTCAAAACCACCAGCACAGTAGGAAATAGGAACTTCAACTCACATCAACATATTCCACTAGGTACTAGCAAGTTTTACATCTTAAAGGGCAGAACAAATAGACCTGCTCCAGCCAACTCACCTCTCAACGTTCTGCTAAGAACTCAGTGGTGCCCAACACAACTGATGGTATTTCCAAGGATTTATCAGCTCCCTGTAGATCTCACACACCTGAAAGAGAAGGGGGAATAACACATCACTTTATGGACCAGGTGGCTCCAATTACCTGAACTGCTTCAAGGAAGAAAAGTACTCAAGGGGCAAACTTCCAATTATCCTGACACTTTCTCAGCTGTAGAGCTGAGACTCTGGGGAGTTCTCAGTTACTTCTATTTTTCAACATAAAGAGTATGGCAGTAATATGACTCTGAGCTGCTGCATGGCGAGTTCTGCCATGACAGTTGTAGATTGCTGCTCTTACACATCACCTGCTTTACTCACTTTTTTTGACCATCTGTATTTCCACTGGCTTGGAACAGTAGCTGTACAAAGGCAAGAGATGGGCAGGCGCAGACTCCAGGCCAAATGTTTTTATTTGCTTTGTTTTATGTTTTGCCCTTATATTTGAAATGTATTGATTCCTGTTGCTTATGACTGGTGAAAATCCTAGGCGACAGTCTGGACTTCAGCTGGGTGACTCTTTTACTTATGTTTCAAGAAATGTCAGGGTGTTTTCATAAAACCATATACACAACAGAGCAGATGGATTTGATTTTAATCCACTTTACACTTAGTATATATCTCAACCTAATTCTCTGTGAGAATGCACTCATGCTGGATGAGGGGAGTTATGCTGAAGGAAGAGCAATACTACGTGGAAATTTGCAATACTGCTTTTGGCCATAAATGTGAGGTATTTTACAGTAGTGTACAATCTGTAAAGAAGTTAAACTATGAACACTTCAGAAAGCATGAAATTCTCTCCAAATTCCTCAGTTATAAGAGAATGTCCTGTGCTTGCCCGTATTTCCTCCAAATAACAAGGTGAGTGCTGAGGAGCTTTCCCGATCTCCATGGCAACTTAACTGAATTACTAAAACACATTTTGCTGCAAAGTGCAAGGCCAGGTGCTGCCATTTATTCCAGTGCGAGCAACAGGAGCATTAGCAGATCTTGCAAAGCGGCTTTCTAACCCTGCCCGTCGATAGGGTCCCAAGGCAGCCTTAGAAACAACCTTTCCTCAGGTCATGTTAGTGTTTTAGGAAGTCCAGGGTCACCACAAATATGCAGCCGTCCTGGATGTGCTCCCATGCTTGAGGTTCCCCTTGGTATTACCACATCCGCAAAGCGAAGCCCAAGTAGATTGTTTAGTTGGTATTGAACTCTAGCAAAAAAAAAGCCAAAATGTCATTTGGCAAAAATGTCCCGGCCGGGAGTGCCCGGGGCCACCCCAAAGCTGCTGGCAGGCCTGGGCACAGCGCAGCCTCTCGGGGCGGCCCCGGCAAGCGGCAGAGGAGACCGCGGCCAGGAGGCCGACGCTGGGGAACGCAGCCCGAGCACGGGCTGAGCTTTCGGGGCTGCGAGGTGTGCCACCGTCCAACTCCAAAGATCAGAGTCTTTAACGAGCCTTGCGCAGCCCTCGGGCTCCCCGGCCTCTTGCCCCACTAATGGCCTTCATGCAATATAATAAATATAAGTGTAATATAAAACAACTGCCTTACGGCCCATTCCCGTGCCTCTGCTGGTTGTTCACCGCTAACTGCCTCTGGCAGACGCTCTGGGCTCTGTGTCGGGCTGGAGCTTCTACCTCTGCAGCAACAATTTTGGAAACAGGCTCACTTGGTTACACGGCAGCAACTGCTGCCTCAGGAACAAGCAGCTTTGTGGCTTCGGAATGGAAATTGAATCCTGCACTTCTCAGAGTTATCATTAGTGATGTTGTAACAAAAAGTATATTTACATTGCCTGGTTTTGGTTATTTAATATTTTATTACTTAATTTCCTCTGGTTTTGAATTATCTCTTAACAGGTGTTTATTTCTCCTCAGCCCAGAGCAAAGAGGTGGCATATTCTTATTAGTGATTAATCCAAATACTTTTAGTGACCACAGGCTGCCACCACCAGCTTGTTTGTTTCTGAGTTTTCCTTCATACCATACAATTTTTATCTGCTTCTGTGTCCACTTCCCCCATTAACCTCGCAATACAGGACGAATCCCAACTCTGGCCTTCATGCTGCTCAGCTGCTAACCTTCAGTGCCTCTTCTTCCCCCGGAACAATTCCTCTTACTCCTTTGGGTTTCACAAGGACATCACAAGGTCTCTGAAGTCTTTATTTAAATCTATAAAACCTCCTACGAAAACAAAGTAAGGCCCTTGTGGGCCAGGACTCCAAAGCTGACCATGGGCACTCTCAAACTTGGAGACAAAGGCTTCTTTTTTCCACTCATTGCAATTCTGGAATTGTGTTTAAACCAAAAATGTCATTTTGCCAGAAGGCGAGTCTACCAAAAGTCATGCCCTTATGGAATATGACGTACATATGTATATGAATATATATTTTATGATGTGACCGTCATGATGTCTTATGTCAATAAAGACTTAGATAGGTAGGTATGAGTTAGTGGTTCGAGTGAAGATAGGCCACCTGGACCAGAGCTGCTTTTGCTTCTTTCAGAGGTGATAAGTGAATGGTGTCTTAACTATATCTGCATTGCGTTAAGGTAAAACTCCAAACTAATGTTGCCAAAAGAAGAAACAGAGGGGAATCATTCATTTAAAGTGGCTCCTGGAAGACAGGATGTCATTGAAACTGAGCTGCAAGATTTTCAAGTTGGTTGATGCCAGAACTTAGTTCTAAAAATAATAAAAAGATAGATGCACTGATTAAATACCCCCTAATTCTAATTAAAGACTGGAGAGATTTTATAGGCAACCAGAAATTTTGACAACAGGCCCAGTTGGCAAAGTAAAATGCAAAATGAGAACATCCAAGAAGTGGAAACAAGAGGAAACAGAGAAGGACTATAAAGACATTGCTTAGGTGACTAGGGAAGCGCCTAAGCTTCCCTATCAGGGAAAATGGGATATTGGGATATCAGGGAAGACAGAGTCCACTTGGAGTGCAAGCTGCTGATGGACATAACGAGTAAAATGAAAGAATTCTGTAACTATGCCAGTAGCAAACAAGTGCAAAGGAAATGTGAAGCTGCTGTTGAACGGAAGAGGAAACTTGGTGGCAAACAGCATAGCAAAGGCTGAAATACTTCATCACTCTTGTGTCCCTATTTTCACAAAGTTTCCAGACTTCCCAGGGCATCTTCTTGGGATCCTTCATTACTCTTTTCTACTGCTGCTGCCTCCATCCACTCCCTTCTTCTCACTTATCCGGTATAAAATGAAGCCATAAAACAGCTTAATTAGCAAAATGGAAGTAGGAATAAGCTCTGGCAGGCAGTGATGGAACAAGAGGAATAAAGAATCCTATAAAAACATGGAATCACAGCCCAGGTATGACAGGGCTTATATGTTAACCTTAAGTACGGATATACTTCTCAGAAGATAATTCCTCTCTTTAACCAAAACTCTGTTCCTGCAGAGGTTTAATGCACACATTTGATTCCACATACCACAAAATAGTCACATAATTACGATCACTGCACAAAGTAAAGGAATTCATTTCTTCATGAGATTACAGGCAGAATCTTTAAAAGCAAGGTCCTCTTTTTGTAAGAACACGGAAACCCTCTGTTGTAATGTGCAAGTATTTTGAATATATATTTGTATTAGCAAATAAGATCAGTTGTATCCAAGTTAACATGCTACAGAAATCTGACAAAAATAGATGTCCTATTTATTCTATTCAGAATAACTCCAAGATGTTTCAAGCTTTGCTTAGAGTGGTATTATGTCATCCACTACCAATTATATCCTCTCAAAAATAAATTCAGATTTATTTATACACATTGCTTAAATAGGACAAAGGGTAATTTTCATTCAGATGCAGCTGACCTACTAAGAAGACTTGTCACTTCATGTATCTCAGGTACTTACACACAGAGAACAATTTAATTTTTGTTTAATCTACTTTCAGTTCATTCTGATTAAGATGGTTTAGCCTTTGAAAGTGTTCTTTCCACATGGTATCTTTTCAATTAAAAACATGTGTCAGGAAATATTCTCTAATGAGTTTATACATGTATTTGCACACAGTGCCACAAAGATAGGATTCACACTTGGAAGAGAGGAATCTCATTCCATCTTCTGCCGCCTGTAGGACTCTTTGGACTCGTCCTACAATTCTGCTGGATAGCAAGTAGCCCGAGCAAGGATCCACCCTTAAATTTTTGAATTTTCAATTCATTTTTATGTTGACTAGAACAGATAAGGTAATGGGACCGTTTATGCTACAATCTTGATAGAATGCATGCAGTTATTAAATCTGTCTTCTTTTCTACCATTATCTATTGGGGTGTTCTCTTTCTTTCTCAAAGAAAACTCATTCATATCCCCTAGTCAGGAAGAGCTTGTTAAGTCACTTAAACTGTCACCTCAGTCTGGAAGTTGCAGCTGAAACATTTTCTGCATCCTTGCTCAAAAGCATCCTGTCAACATATGACTAACATATCTGATAAGTACAGAGAAAAGCTATTCCCAAAGGAAAGGAAGTAAACACTCTTTTTTATGTTATTTATGCAGTAAACACTCATACCTTTTTCATTTTAGTCAGTCAAATTATAAAAACAGAAATCAGAGTTGTCTTGATTTACCTTTTGATGGGAAAAGTCAGAAAACAGAATGGAGTAAGGATTTGCATGCCGTGCATAGGCTGTATGCCTTGTTCTGCAGAGGCAGCGCGGATCTTTTCCTCCGCCCACTCGCTGCCCAGCTTCACTTCTGGGACATTTCTCTTTCCTTGGAAACAGCCACTAACCGTAGCTTGCTCTGGATGAGAGACCAGTGCCTACAGAACTAAAAGCTAAGGTTCAGTCAGCTTCCTGTTTGGAAGCTGGCAAGGATTTTTCTCCTCCGATTAGTTTGGCAGAGACTACCAAGATGCCAGGTCTGTTTTTCTTTCATTTGACGAGGCCAACTTCCTCCTGTCACCTGGCATGCACTTAAAATGCCCTACTATTGATAAGAACTGCCTACATTGCCAAATACCTTCCATCTCTCCCATTTTTTTCCTTGCGGTACAATGTTAAGTTTTGTCTCGCATTTTTGTAAGAAAGGTATTAGTTCTGCAATAGATGCTAAAATACTTGTTGTGGCTGGCAGTTCATGCACAGAGGCACAAAGATAACCCATGTGGACAAGGTGGCTGTTGCACAGCCACAGCTGTGGGGGATTAGCTCTGATAGCGATCTCTCCTTGCAGACTTGCCTTTACTGCAATATGAAACACCCTCTCTTCTGCACGCAATTTTAGCTTCAACGAGTCTGTGATAAAATCCTCATTCTTTAAAGGACAAAATATGCATTCTGCTAAGATCTGCACCTGCTTAGCTCTCTGGTTTTCTGCAGTCACAGGAATAAAAAGTCCCATTATTTAACCCAACAAGGGGTTAAATGTCCCATTTAAAGAGCATCATCTTGCCTCTCCTCCTGCGGGAGAGGGGGAGCAAGTCTGAAATGAGAGTTTACATCCTCTCATGTTATAGCATTGCTCAAGGCACAGTGCTAGAGGTAATATCTGGGATATTTTTCTCTCAGTGTGTAAGTATTTAGAACAAGAGGACATAAGATGCAAATTCATACGCGAGGGTCCCATCTTAATCTGAAGTAGATTGGCAGCACTTCTTGAAACCTTGAAGTCTGCAGGATTAATAGTCCCTTTTGACCCCTTGGCTGCCAGATGGGGTGGCTGCTGGTGCCTCTCCTTACAGCCTTCCTCCTATATCCGCTTTCCTCCTGGACAAACACAACCTGAGCTTAGCAGCTGGGCTGCCGCACAGACAGTAACTGTGGTAACAACAAAAGGGATCTGTGGATCATTCATTACCCTTTTAGCTGCTTGCCTGGCATACCAGAAAGATGCAGGAAGTAATATTTTGACCACCTATCGACTTGCCATCTGTTTTCTCAAAAGAATTCAATGCAAGTCCTTCTAAAGAGCAGTACAAATAAAAATACACTTGCTGCAGGATGAATAAAAATCAACAGTGCTACAGACCTCTTATACACCTCTTCATTAGCCAGGTGTGACGTGTCTGCAGATTAGTCCTTAAAACCCTCCTCATGTTTCAATTAGTATTTAAAGCTGTCCTGCAAAACTGCACATCTAGCAGGAAAAAAAAAAGTCACTCTTCCAAGGCAGCACTCCTTTCAGGTCATATAGGACAGGGCTTTGCAAGGCTCTTATCAAATCAGAATCCAAACTTGTCCATGCTGATACAGAAAACAGCGAGGTATGGACCAGCCACCAGTATGTATGCAGAACAGCCAGCCAAAAAAGGAGCTCATAGTTGAATCCTAGAAAGTTGATCTCTTGTTTGGCACTTACTCATGTAATGTGTTACTTCATACTAATTCAGTGCCACAAAACGTTTTTTTGGTCTCTGCTTAGCCTCATTTTTTCATGTATATATACTCCTCTTAAACCTTTCTTTACCCATACAATCGCATGTGCTATTTGTAGACTATGAACTGTGGGTCCTTGAGTCACTCTCTGAGTTACTGAGTTACTCTCTCAAGCTTGAAGATGAATGAGCTCTAATCTAGAAGGAAAAATACACGTTCAGGGAACGTCCCCATCTGAAGAACTATTATGGTTCCAAGTTACCCTGATAACACGTTTTATACACATTTTGCAAGTGGCTGAGTGGCCCTGAGCATTTTTCTGTAGCCAGCATTAAGGAAAAGAGGAAAAAATTACACAGCTGCCATGCCTGGGCTTCCCTCAGATCAGCAGGGAAAAAGTTAAACAGGATGTGGTAATAAGTTATATATACTCTGGGCACCCCCTAGTCAGAGGAAAACCTGCCGAACGAGCACCGCGTGGTGCATTGGGCTGGCAGCACGTGTGGCACGTGCAGGGATTTCTCTCTAGGAAGGCCCTGCCGCTCACTCCACAGGCGTCAGCTGCCAGCCAAAATCGTACCTGCTCACGGCCAGTATGCCAAGGAACTGGACCTCCCACAGAACTGGCTCGGAGGACACGTGGGATGGGCAGCCTCCTGCAGGTGCTGGTGGCAGCGTCCACTGTTTAGAGGATGCAGTGATTATTTTGTTTCACTCTTGCCCAAATCAATTAATGGGCATCAATTTCAGTATCTTTTAGCGTCAGAGCCCTTTCTTTGGACAAGAGCTTGCACTATTAGGCACATTCTGCTATTTTAAACAAGCTTTTACATTAAATTCAGAGCAGAGCAACAGCTTCATTAATTTTTCCATCTGTTCTGTTCAGGCTCATTGGCTTCCACGTAACATTTAAGTTTTGTATGAACCCAAAATGCCAGAAGTTAAACTGAGCGCAGCTTTACTATGATTCACAACCCGACAAGGGATAATGAGTTTGCCTCAGATTTGGAAGATGGACAGGCTGGGGTCCTGGGCACAGTTATATTGACTATCATTTTTAATCATGGAAAAGTGGGAATACTGGGACATATGATCTTCCAAACATGCTAATGTGTTGGAAGCACCCATGGGACCACTCACCCACGCCAGGCTCAGTTCCAGTGCAGGTTTTTCTTTTTCCTTTTTTTTTCTCCCCCTAAAAGGCACCTATTCACTCTATAAAGACACCATTCTGTTTTGTTAATAACAGGATGCAGGAGTCAGAGAGAAGTTAAGCTCACTGTTTCTTGTATTGCATTTCTGGGTCACAGGAGACACTGTCCAGCCTTTGCTCGCTCCCAAAGCTTCCTCGCTTCTGTTTTTCTTGGACTACATGGCCAAGCTCAAGTGGTTTTGCTTTGGGCTTGGCCTTTGACAGTTTGATTTTGTCTATTCCTTTCTACTTGAAGGCAGTACCCATAAAAAGCACTTTCCCAATACAGCTGTTTCTGCCCCCTCCTTTACATAACCAAAACTGTATTTGAAAGAAAATACGTCATCTCTTTCCTTAGTGCTACAGCAAAACTCTGTTAATCTTGATTGCAAGAAACATAACAGGACTCTCTCACGCAGCAAACAGCTGAAGGTTGCCATCATCTCCTACAGGCACAAGCCTTGAAATAGCTGCATCTCCTACACATTCTGGCCAAATGTTAAAAGGCAATTAAGGGAGCTAAATTGAAGAGCCCCTCACATAAGATGTTCAGCCTAATTGTCAAAAATTCTTTAAGCATAAGCAGAAGGTAGGCTGCTAGGGAAGCAGAACAACTGCTTGATGGCAAAGGAATAAAAGGGCTCTCAAGGATGAGAAGGCCAAGAGAAGCTCAGTCAAGTTTTTACTAGGGGAGGGGGGAGAGTCTTTGCTATGGATGGGGGAGGTTTCCACTTTCAATGCACTCTTTGCAGCCGCTAGCTCAGAGGAGCCGTGTGGATTTCACGTAAAAGTACAAGTGGCATTAACCAAACAGATAAATGAGATAATAGCAAGTCACCAGGACTGGATGGCTTTCCTCCACAAAATCTAGAAAAACTAAAAGATGGAGAAAGCAGAATGGGTAGCAATGTGTGTGTGTGCATCACGCTCCCTGCTGCCCATCTCCTCCCTAATGGGAGGAGCTGCTGGGGGGGATCCCACAAACAAGAGCCTGCCGAGCCCCAGCTCCAGCCCTGGCAAGATGGAAGAGCCTAGAATAAAGAAAAAGACTTACAAGCTCACAGAGAGCCAGGGAACTGTATACGAGAGTCAGCGTGGTTTCTGTGAAGAAGAGTTCTGCCTCACTAAAGAGCCAGGGCCCTTGGAAGGGTCAAGGAGGAGGAAGATAAAGGCAATAAATATCTGGATTTTCAAAAAGCCTTTGACGATGTTAAGCAGCTGAAGTTAGAGAAGCTGAAGTTGCCGAAGGACTAGATGAGGGAATCTACTACAGAGTGAAAGCTGGGCAAAGGGTAGGAAGAAAAGCATATGATTTAATAGGTAAATTATAAATAAAATAAAAATAAAATAATCCATTACCAAGATTGTGACAAGAGACTGATTCATCAGTCAAAAGGAACTTAACTGCCAAACAGATCAGACATATTTAGTGTTACAAGAATTTTTAAGAGCTGTTTATCAGCTAAAATGAGAGCAAGAGAGCTCCCAGTTTTTATTTCGTACATTGTCATTAATAGAAGCAGATCAGTATCTCTGGCAGTTCAACAAGCTTGATGCCAATCACTATATGATGTTAAGTCATTCTGAATTAAATTGCCAGCTTTACTTCCACGTTACATTTCAAGCGCTGACAGAAAACCAACACAACAAATACAAAAAAAAAAAAAAAAAAAAAAGAGGAAAACATATTTTATTTGTATTGAGGCAAATGGAGTTCAATCTCATTTAGATAAAAGAAATGGAGAACAACTGATTTAATCAAGTTTCCTAGAATTTACAGACAATCAGGAAAAAAAAATCATGCTTATTGTACCAATATATGATTGAATTTCCTATATCCAAACATTCTTTGCCTTTCTTGTTTCAGGCTTGGCACAACTTTGTATTATTCAATACCAGATTTCACATCTGTACTTATTAAAATGTCCTATTACCTATGTAAACATCTGTTGCATGTGTAAACTTCAAAAAGTAAATGCAAAAGCCTATTAATTTACCCTCAAAAAGTCAGGTATTAACCAAGTATCAAATCAGTTACAGCATATTCTATATAATACTGTTTCAACAAGAACGGGGGCCTGTTGAATCCATAACAAAAAGAAAGTGGAAAGAAAAAGCCTATGTGCAGTTTCATGCATTAGTGTAATGACATTCTAAGGCATCAAAAAGGTAAATGTTAAATATGTTTTTTTAGAAGCATAGACAAAAAGAAAAATTAAAGGCTGTACTTCTGGTCAGTTCATTTTGGTAGTGTATGATTTCTCTTGAGCTCAAGCTAAAAATATTAATTTTGGAACATATTCATTTTAGTGTTTTTTTCTGATAATAGATACTTTTGTCAAAAAATACATGCGAACTTCAAACTTTGCACAGTAGCAGTTTTTGTTTTTACACTTTTTTTCTATTCAAATTCTTAATGTAAAGAGTAAGAAAAAAATCTACTCCCAAAGAATCAAGTAGGGTGAAAGGGAAGAGGAAATACTTGAAATTAAATAGTCCTAGAACCACCAGCACATAACAAATCTGCAATGGTCTTTTTTTTTTTTTTTTTTTGCTGCTTCTTTGTCCACTTCTTGCTCAAACTGAGTAAACAATAGTCATAGGGCAGTCTGGAAAACCTGGTGTTACCAAAGATTTCCTTTATTGTTCAATGTGCCTTTGTAGTGCAAAGCAGGATCAGCCTCAACCATTTTAAAAGGAAGGAAAATTCATATTTCAAAGTTGTTATAAATGTTTTCATTGCAATAAGTATCACAGTAACCAAAATGACTTTTTTTTTTCCCTCTAATTATAATCTAATCTACTCCCTGTGTTTTTACACACTGTAGCTTACATTAAGACATTTGCTGATAACAAAAGCTTTTCTTTGAAAACAACACTGCTTTAAATTTAGTCAGGCAGCTTGTGCATATCAGAGCATTCTGTCAGGAGAGATATGAAAAAGGGTGAAGGAGAAAAAGATGAAATTTGGCTCCAGCTTATCTGTGCCTTTAAATCACAGCAAAAGCTCAGGCAGCACTAGAGACAGCAAGTTTCTTCAGATGATCCATAAATACTTGCAAGCTGACATCATCTGTAAGAATGGGTGCTCCAGACTCCTACAGAAGGAAACAAGGAATATGTTTTATACTTATTGTTAAGAGAAACAATTTTCATGTGCAGCATGTTCTATTAAATCAACATTAAGTTTAAAAATACCGTAGAAACATCATTGCTGACATTGTCTGACAAAGCAGGCTACTGTAGATTTACACACATTTTCATATATTTATATAAATCCAGGCATAAACCACCACTACATTCCTTCACCTGTCAATGCACACTGCAGTAAATCCCAGTGTGGTGAGACAATCACAAAAACCCAGAACTTTTGCCAAATGCTGACCTAAACATTTTAAACTGAGAATAAAGTGAATAAAACTTCCATGCAGCAACTCTCATCGCTATCACATTGGAGCATGACAAAGATGAGAGAAACAGAAATATGCAAGTGACACAACCAGTAAATCCTGATCTGTCACTGACGCCCACATTTATCAAAATGGCAAATGGAAGAAAAACCCACTGTGGGTCTGATCTGACACCGAAGGTCAACTGTTTTCTCATGGGAAGCTGGGGCAGTTTTCTCCTACAGCTCTGTGCCACTCCAAAGAACCACAAAAAAACAGCTGAAGGTTATACGCTGCAAAATCAGATCATAAAAGATGAAAAAAAATTTTTTTTTGGGGGGGAGGGGGGGGAAGGAGATTTTTGCAATTTACTTTTTCACCTCAGAAGGTTCAATTTTCCTATTATTTTTAAGCAAATTCCCAGCCTAAATCAAACAGCTGGTGATTCTGTGAACGTCAGATAGCAACTCTCTCAAGACCTCTGAAGTAAATCCATGATTACTTCCATTTACAGATATAGAAGGAATTTCTATAATCTCAACAAGCCAATCACTTCAAAGGTACTAAGCACCCACAATTCCAAATGAAATCAGAGCTGTCTGAGCCTTTACCAAACCTTTCAAAACAGAGACAAGGAAGTCTTAATGAGGAGGCTCTAATCTAGTGCTCCTTTTGAGAGCCAGCAGGAAACAGATAATGATCAAGGGACAAATCCAGGAGCTCTAAGAGCTTTTGCTTCACTTCATTACACTCAACATACTAGGCAGCCAATGTTAGGAAAGACCCATTAAACTGGGTCTATCAACTGCTGGTGGCAGGGCGAGAATAAAGCACCTTCTACTTCCAAGCCTGTCAAGTCTGGACTCTCCTCACTTAAAAAGCTGCCAGAGAACTAGAAGTAGTTTTTTTAGGGGGGCAGATACAACTCACCAGCTTGGATCTTAGCAAGGAAAGGGAGCACATAGTTAATATATAGCTCTTAAATCTCTAGGGAAGGAAGGCCACACAGTTACCACTGGTGTGGTAACCCAGGGTACCTAAGGCCAATAGCTCTGCCCTCGAGGCTGACCACCACCTCCAGAGAGGCAGCTTCCCTCACCAACAGCACGGACTTCACTCTGGAGATGTGGAAGGCACAAGACTGCAGTGCACAAGACTGCAGAGTATTTTATTTGCTGGAGAATAAAGCAAAAAAACAACAAGGTCTTGCTACATCATGTACAGTTGCACAGCTCACCATAACTTTTATTTTCTGTTCAAAAATAGTTTATAAGACCTCAAATTCTCAAGTTAAGACATAGAGCTAAAATTTAAATTTAATTAACAGTTTAGTGATAGCTAGTTAGGCACCTGATAAGATTTGTGCCACTGACCTCCTCTTTCATTTTAAATTACAAATTCCCCATAGATCCCA
>VZSV01000079.1:963356-975223 GCA_013398735.1 Nothocercus julius
AAAAAAAAAAAAAAAAAGAACATTTATATAAGAAATGATTAACTTTACCTCCCCATGATAAATAAGGATCTGGAAAAAGGTGTCCATAAGAAGAATGCGATCTGGCAAAATGCTGCTGCTATCTAGAAGAACAGGCTAAAATAAAAGTAAATACATAAATAAAAACTGATCAACTGATGCAGAAGTGAGCAATCAGATGGCATTAGAGGTTCTCTCAATCGGTCACTGGCTCTTTGAAATTTCTAATATACTTTGAAGTTTCATATTTGTTCAATTTCAACTAATATATCTGCAACCCATCCAACCTCATTCTCAAGTTATCTGGCTTGATACTGAATGCTAATTTCATGAAAGTGATAAAAATGGATTCCATGAGCCTAAAGCTATTTCCTTATTATGCACTCTTCCAGTCTTTCAAGGACCTCCATTTTTACCCATACAGTGATATTAACTTTAATGATACCTCAATGCCTAAAGATTCAGTACTTATTCAAACATGGGATTTGAATGTTTTTTTGTTTTTTTCTTTTTTTTTCCTTTACATTTTGTCCTTGCAGCTACTATTACTCTGTGTGTGTGTGGCTGTGTCTATATCCACATACACACATGTAAGTATGCTTACATGTGTGTGTATTTATATACAAACACACACAGACACACAGATATATAAATATATATAGCAATACTCATGATTTGAGTTCTAATGTAGTATATTAATCTGCAATGTTGTAGTTTATCTTTTTAAAGGTGGTGACAATATTGGTGCCATATGATTTAATTGGATCAGTACCATATGACTTATTTTGATCAATCATATTAGAGATACCCAAAATAATCACTACTACAACAACTGGGAAAACAAAACACTGAATTATTACTCATTCTAGACTAACGTGTCAGCTTCCCTTTCGATCAGATGGAGCTTGATCATGTTTCCATCACTCACGTAACTTACTTATACAGACAATAGCTCTCACACTTGTGAGCAGCTCTAAACAAACTACCTCATTATTTTAATTAAGATTTCACTTTAAAATCCCTTCTTTCCTGCCATGACACAGTCTGTTATTTATTTATTTTTATTAGTATTACAAGAGTTAGGTTTGCAGTGTGACAACACCCCGACTACAATGTCAATTCTCATGGTCTCCCAGTTTCCTCATTCTCCTCCACCTATCTAATTAATTTTGCAGTCTTCTGTATTACATTTCCGTTACACACTTCTTAGGAGATGATCTTTATTCCAGGTTTATGCAGGATGTACCACGATAAGGTCAAATGCAAGGTTCTGTAATAAACCTATACATTATGGTAACCATGCCAAAAATCAGAAGACTATGCTTTCTGGATAAGAGTATTAGCGGGAACAGAATTTTGTACAATTCCAAAAACATTTCTTTCAAAATCCACTGAAAAAGTACATTTTGAAATAAAAACATTTTCTACCGTGGTTTACATTCTGGTGCCACAAAAACAGAAGCAAAGCATCTAGTGATTTCAACAAAGTAAAAACCAGATTCCCTTAAACTGCAATTATATTGCGTGGAACATTACCTCTGGAGGTCCGTTGAAGGAGTAGGCATAGAGAATCGGCTGAACCATGATAAGCGATTGGGTTAAATCTTGACGCATAAAATGATGACGATAGTATGAGCTCTCATCTGGACTGTTGTTAAAAACTTGCAAGAAAGGAGACCTTCTCAAATGAAACATGAACTGGAAAAAAGATACATACGTATGTATATATTGAACAGAGAGAGAAACTGTTTTTCACAAAAAGAAATCAGACGAGACTAATGTCACTGCAAAATTGAACTTCAAGTCCTTTAACATTTCTAACTTGCACAGCAGCTTCCCCAGATACACAGATATATACATAATGGCTTCAGGTAGGTCAGTAGGTAAAATTCAACAGACAGATCATTGAGGTCAACGAAGAACGCCAAAGTAACAAAGTTTATCCAAATGGAGTTTATCGGAATGCATTATTAATAAAGAAATTATTTAAAGTATAATAAGTCAAGCTGAAGTTCATATCAAGTTCTTCATTATAAATCATATGGGAGAGAAACTACAAAGCAAAACCACATATTTTCTCATGTTTTCTCAATTTCATTAAGACACACAGTGTTATTATCCAAGTTATAAACTCCATTAAAATGAGGAGAGCCAAACAGTATAGACAAATCAGAGGGAACGTGGCTGTAAGAACAGAGAGCAAGAGGAAAAACACAAGCATAGATAACAGAAGTGATCATCTAATGTCACATGCCAGAGAGTAGCTAAAGTGGGGACTTTTCACCGTGATATGTAGTGTAAAGTATTACTTTACTTTGTGCTACAATACCTCTTTATTTAAAGAGCATTTATTCTTTAGCTGTTACAGATACAGCTTCCTCCTACTCACCTGTGGATAAAGCGAAAAGGTTTCTGAAAATCTGAAAGAGCTTGGATCATCCTTATGATATTCTCCAAATTTCTGACACTGAAACAAAAGAAAAATATTTCTAAATTAAGAAATGCAGTGTGTTGATTACACTGTTAGCTGTAAGTTTGTTAGCTTTCTGTTTTTATTACAAAGGCATAGCATGTATTATAAAAACAAAGAAGGCAGACCTAAGTGCTTTCATCAACAATTAGTGTTTTTGCATTTCAGGCTTTACTAACTTTTTCTTTTTTCTTTAAAAATCACCATGAAAAAGTTGCATGATTAAATATCCCCAGACAAGTTATAAAATTAGTTTTATAACTAGCTACTTAGATATGAGAAATAAACGTAATATCAAATTGATTTTTTAGAAATAAGGAAAATCTACATGCTTTTTTTAATTATTATTTTGCTTGAAAATGTTATTTACAATATCATTATAGACAGCTGAAATGAAGGTTGAATTTCTACAAGCCTCATGCTAGAGTTTCTCTCAGAAGCTGGCAACGATCAAATGCTGAGAACTGAGACATTAACTAACTTAAACCACAGCTACTCTTCTACCCTTCCAAACAGAAATTCTCAGGTCATTCTGTCTATCCACTTGTGAAAATTAGCATTCAATTCCTCTACTGCTTTAGTAACAACCACTGAACACAAGTCATTAACGAATGATTTCTCTGGAAACAAGAAACCAATTTAACTCTTAATATAGTCCTGTTTACCAGGCGTATAAGTTGTCTGTCCAACCACCTCAGCACATCAGGCCCTTCTTCTGTTTCTGCCCTATACACTGCCAATCTGGCCATCAGAATTGCAGCAGCTTCCTGGTCAAAGGATGCAGCAATGTTCTGGATCTGTGTCTGCGCATCTGCCCAGCTGCCAAAGAAAAACACTTGTCATCGCATCACAGTGAAAGAAAAACGGTCCAACTTAGAAATTCCCCTCAATAAGGCGACAAAGACAATAGCATTCACAGTTTAATAAACTCATGCTGGAATTACAAAAAAAATGTACTGAGATCAACAGCCTCTGAGATACCATACTTTCTTATGACATCCCTTATTCTGGAGATGCCTCTTATTTGTACGCAGATGCCATGCAACCAGTGAGATAAAATACAAGGTCATTTAAAAATTACATTAAAAAAAATGATAATTTACAAAAAAAATCAAGTTACAGAAAACACTACCCAGGAAACTAGCCACAAAATATGCTTTCCAGACTAATGGTTTTCTCTTTTGAGATCTAACTGCTTGTTTTCTCATGTGCATAGTGTGCTATTACTCTATCCCTTCATCAGTCATCAAGGAGACTTCACTAATACAATGAACACAAGTTAGCAGGATACTCAACAATAAGGATTTATGTTTTAGGATAAGTGGAATTTTTAATCAAATTAAACCACTCAATCTCCTTAGAACTTGAAAAAATAATTGAAAAATGCCCCCTAATACTAAATATCACTTACTAAACTTGCAAAGTAAATTGAATCAAGGAAGCTTCAGGTAAGGTTTATACATGAGTGAACAGCTATACAGGACAACCTGTGTTAGCTGCAGTTTAGATAAGATATGAAGTAATCTCTATTATTCCCCAGGTCTGACCATCTCCTTGGTTTAGGCCACATAATTTCCATATAGTGTTCCTCTTCATCTAAAATCACGTGGGTTACTTCACATCATTCCCCCAGCATTGCTCTACAGCCATTGAGCCTCTTGGAAAGGAAACAAACTATGGAATAAGAGCAACAGCATCACAGGTAGGATCTTGATTCCCCCACCTGTGGCATGGAATATCTGAGAACAGAGATTAAATAGCAAATATGTACAATATTCATTTTCAAAAATAAATCATCACAAACAAAGCCTACTTTCTGGCAACTGTGGTCACTCTGATACGCCTCTGTCCACTAGAATGCTGGTACTGAGTCACAAATTGGATTGCACCACGTCCTCCCTGAGGAATTGGAGCATTGTGCTAAACGTGGGAGGAAAAAAAAACAAACTGAGTGGGAATCTCAAGATTTTACACTATACTTCGAAAATGTATAAAAGAATGATTAAACAACCTCTTAGCAATAGGCAGTTCAAATTCTATAAATGCATTCTCCAACATTTTATTACGCTATCTTTGCTAAACAAGGCTAAAACTTGGAGACATTACTTTCAAAGGGACCATGTTACAATTGCTGTTTTTGTTACATTCTATTTGAACATCATGTAATTTGCTACAGTTATAGGATAACAACAACTAAAATGTTGATTAACAAATCCCATGAAGTTCTACTGAAACTTAAAGTTTAGAATCTAGAGGAAAACAAAAATTTTAAAACTTTGGACAGCAGAAATACAGGTTTACATACTGCTAACAGGATAAGTAACTTCAAAAGAGAAGATGGGTTGAAATCAACTACAATGCACCCTTATCAGTCCAGTTTTTGGAGAGAGCAATAAAATGAGACTTAAACAAATGTACAAAGAGTAAAACAAAAAACACTAAGGTAAGCCACAAGTTAAAACCTATAGCGTTGCAACAAAGTACACCACACAGCAAACTATATACAAAGAAACTACATCCAGCTCACAAAGTCCATAGTTGCAAGTGCTGGGAGAAAGGGAAAGTAGCAACACAAAGTGACCCACTCATCTGCCCTGTTTTTATCTTCTTCCCCGGCATCCCCCATAGGAGACAAGATATTATGCTATATATCTTGCATGGGTTTTAATGCAGCCAATGTTTGTTTAAAAGTACTGACATAACAACATAAATTAATATATAATGTAACACAGTGATTACCCTGCTAAGTAAAATGTCAGAGAGAGATTGAAAAAAATGCCTTTAAATATACAGATTACACTATTTTCAGATATAGTAACTGCCTTTCATTTTAATAAGCAATAAGCTGAAAAGAAAGGTTTGGGCACAGATTATGAACTTATCCAAAGTTATCCAAAGAATGTTTTGGTTCTCATTATCACATTCCTTAAGAAAGAAGCTAACCTACCATGAAATTGTTAGCATCCATCTCTTACAAATGAAATTCTAAACTCTCCAACACAAAAATGGCTACATCATCTGTATCCCTGATAATGTGCTCCAGGGAACAACACAGGCATCAGCAGTCACATAACATTACTACTGCACTTAGAATTTACTACAAGTTAACAAATACTTGTTACCTGATTGACCACTTCAAAGTACAGGGCGAGCGTGGTAGTGGGATTAAGCCCACAAATCTTCCACTGACAAGTACCTCCTGTTCCAATTTCCTGTAAACACATTTACAGACTACCTTTAGAAAAGGGAAGTATATCTTTTGTGAAGTACATCTGGCCATTATACATTATTATTTTTGGCAACTACCGGGTCATTTTCAGCAAAGCTAACTTACATTTTCTGATACACAAGGTCCTTTAGAGTTGAGAGACACACAGGGTCCAATAGCTCCAGAAATCTTTACTTCTCTTGAAGTCTTCACATTGAAGAGAAAAACATAAATTAATATGTTACTCCTAGACATCCTATTCTGGTGCTTCACTACCCCACTGCATTTTTTATTCTTACCTTTATTTCTAATGTGCCACCAAATCCCATTTTAAATTGTCCTTGCATATCTTTTGTGAATACTCTCTGAAAGGTTTGTTTGAATAAAGATGTATTGAAAGAATCCCCCATTACCATGTAGCCTCTAGCAAAGAAAAAAATAAAATCAAGTTAAAAAAATACTTATTATGCAGTAATTTAGCAAACAAGATCTATGCAGTTTAGTTAAAACTAAAAACAGGAAGGCAAAAGAGAGAGGCAAATTTTTGTCTTCTTAAAAGTGACTACTCTCGATTTTATCATTAAACAAATATTTTTAGCTAAAATGTTAGGGGTTGATTTTATAAATGAGCTTATAAAAGATCACTAGATCCTGCCCAATCAGCACCCTCAGGTCACCCTCAACTTAATATATAACAAAATCTTACACTATACTGGACTTCTGCATTTCTAATGCCTCATAATCTTGCAAAGTCAGTTAACTACTACTAATATTCAATATTCCAAACTTACTTCAACACAATTTTATTTTGTTCAGCCCAGTAGTTATATCAGGCTTAAATCTACCCTAAAAAAGTATAATCTCTTTTTATGCTTAGCAATCTTCTGTGGATGTAAAACTGCAGTGGTTGCACTCATTCTGGAATAACATATACTGTGTTAAAGAAATAATAATGGGATATACTGCCATTATTCATCCCTAAAATAGCTGACATTAATAAGATAATTCAGTAGCAAAAAAAGATTTGACCATCAACTTTGTAAGTGTAGAACATGTAAAACGTTACAGAAGTCTTCAGGTAGGTACTCATGGTTAGAGAGCAACAGAAGGAACATGGGAAGAAATCAGAAATCTCTCCCTGTATGTAGGATGCAACTGGGTAGGAAATACCAGTGGCTGTGAGAGAAAGACAAACTATGCTCTAAGGTTGACTTTGCTGAAGAACACAATCAAAAAGTGCGTCATAAGAGGAGACAGGAAAAACAATTACACAGAAGTGTAGTACAGAGAAAAGCATTACTTGAATTTGGTGCAGAAAATGAATGCAAGTCACACATACAGGTAAAGTACGGTAAATAAAGCTCATGAACAGTGGAAACTGCCATCTAGATAGCTCTGAAAAGCAGCAACTCAGCAGCGATACCCATGGCAGAGCTGGCCTGAAACAGTGTCATACAATTATCCCAGTTTGCAGCAGCATTTCCCACTCTTCTTGGCATATCTAGATATGTAGCATGTGCTTAGCATCCTCTGCTGTATTAAGATATTGATAGGCAGCTAAGAACATCTATTACCCATAGATATATGAGTTATTACACCGACCAGCAAGGATGCTACATTTAATTATAGACAGGCTGGTATTGACAAGGTTAACAGTAACAGTCACGAAAAATGAGCTTGGAAAAGAATACATATCTAATATAGAAGTCTAACATAAGAATCAAATGGTATATAAAGCAGGTTGCCATAGTAATAAAGATGAGAGTATAGGAAAGACTTTTGGGAAGAGAAAGAGAGTAGAGTCTTCGAAAAGGAGGAAGAACTGGAAGGAGAAAAAAAAAAGAGGTACCTAACATACAAGGAAAAATCCAAAACTAATCTCAGATTATAGACATGCATAAGACGATAGGTGAGAGCCTCATCATCAATGACAAAAATAAGGGCCTGGTTTCATTAAAAAATAAATCAAGAAATAAAGAAAATAGAATTTCCTTTGATCATATTAAATGAATTGATGGAAAGACAAGCTGGAGGACATAAAAGAACCTATGCAAAACATAGGAACCTGCAACAGCAGGTGAACCTATAAGCCACAGTATCTAGAAGAAGGCATAAATAAGATAGAAGGAACAACTGAGAACTTTGTGCCATCTGAGCAGTAAGAAAAACTGGACACAAGCTCGTATTCCCATTCTCTTTACCAAAACTGGAAGCTTATATATACATGAACAATGAATAAAACAGCATTAAATCATATCATTTAAGCCTCAAATAGTTTAAAGAAAAACAGTAAAAAGCTGATATGACAAAGCCCACAGTCAGGGTGATAAATCTGCCAGAGGCTGAGGAATTCTCATAACAGCACGAGCTGCCCACTATCACAGCAAACCACTTGAAAATTAAAAACAAACAAAAAAAGCCCCTGCACATTTAACATACTACTAAAAAACAGAAAGGCACATACCCAGTGTAGTTGGGACAACACTTCATCTCCAGCAGACCAGTCTGATCCAAAGCACATGCATATATGTCAATAACGTGACCATTTGTTGCAGCCCGATTAGCCAGAGCTTCAAAATGCTAAATCCAAGAAAATACAGTTCATAGCAATTTAGGACGTGTTCATAGCACTTTAGGATGTGAACTCTCTTCATCCCCATAATATATCCTAAACCCTAAAACACCGTCGATTTTAATTCAGGTGTATTATAATACAAGATAAAAGCATATATTTTTTCTTGAAGGTAAAAGAAGAACTGGAATTTTCAGCACTTGTGTTTATTTTCTGACCAACTGAGAATCCAATTCACACTGGAAAGACCAATATGTGCTATTTAAACTAGCATATGATACAATGGTTTTTTCTTTTTAATTGTGCATTAAGGATCAGGTCCAACTTATATGATTGAATTTGCCTCCCTATCCTCAAGTGTCTATTAATCAAGACGAAGTCAAATTTTTAGGATGACCAAATGTAGATTATTTAGGATGAAGTGAACTGTGCCAAAATCCTCCTCCACCTACAGAGAGTCTGGAGTAACTGCTTTAGTAGTAGATATCATTAGTCTAGATTTGTCGTTTAATCAGATGAATGCTCCCCTAGTAAAAATCAGGGAAACATTCCAATGACCATGATTAAGAGCTAGACAAAGTCCTAACCCAATATACTGAAATTCCTGAAGATGTGCAGCTATTCAGAGATAGATATTCAGTTTACATCTCTTTACATGTTCCCTACTTCTAACACTGCTATATATTGCTAAACAGGATTCACTCATTGGTAAGGCACCTAAAGTATCGATTGACATATCTTACCTTAGTACCTTTTTTAACATATTTAGCATTGTCTTTTTCAATGTCATGCCACGACCTTATAGGTAACTTCAATTCATCCCCTACAACCATTCCAGGTCCTTGTGTAGCTGGTCCTCCAATGAACATCATTATACGAGCACCAGTATTAGGAAAAGTGCACTGCAGGTAAAAAGATGGATGAGACTACTAGTTTTTGCTATAAATGGAACAGAAAAATAATAGCTATCCTGCTATTTATCACATTGATAGGATTTTAACAACAACTGTACTTCCTCCCCCCAAAGCCCCAAACTTCTATTTATCCAAAGACTCAATCTTGTCTAATTAAAATGAGTATTTAAATACCTACAAATATCAGATGAGATTCATTAGAATCACCATACAAATCCAATAGGCAGGAATTAAAGGGGTTAAATATTGTTTATGACATATTTTATGTAACAAAACGAACTATATTCATATTTATTCAATCATGGTTAAAACTATTACCTCAAGAAGCCCTACAGCTATAGAAAGGGCCACTCCAGAGGAACGCAAGGGCCTTTTCCCTTGTGGAACAGGCCAAGGATCCCGTTGCAGTTCACCCAGAAGATCAGTAAGATTCATATCAATTTTCTGCACAGGTTGCAAAAACCTGGAAACAAATTGATGGAATCAGTTTAGACTGGAATTTTTAAATTAACATTATACTGACTGCTCACTAGAATGGCCTGGACTGCAATATCAAAGATTCTAGTCTCGATTCAGAGCAGAGTCTCTGTCTCACCTAGACAATGCAGTTTTCCAGTACCACATACACAGTGTACTCAGCTTAAGCAGCTCAGCACAGAGGTTGTTAAAAAAAAAAAAAAAAAACTGATGGCTTAGAAATATAGCTACTACCCAGACAAAACCATACCCAGTTAAAAACAAACAAAGAGAGCAGATGTTGACTTACAACAGATGTTGACTTGAAGTAGCACTACTTCAGTGAAAATCAAAAATAAGGAAAGACATCTGCATATAAATACTTGGGTTTTGTGCTTTCTGTTACAGGTAACCCAATAGTAGAAAAGCAGCTATTTAGCATGTAAAAGGCAGAGACTGCAGAACCTTCTTGCCTTTTTACTGCCTGCCTTATCACTGCATCAGTTTCTTCCATGTCACAATTTGATTCGGGAGAATCAAACACCACACCACAGTCTTCAAAAAAGAGGGGAGAGGAGGGGAGCTACCTTAGAGGTAGACAGAGGGAAGGCAAAATGGGGCACTAACCTAACAAAGAGGAACTGAAGTAATCCTTTAACATTTTCCAGCATACCAAGACAAGCACTATTATTTGAAAATCTGTAGTATAGCTGCATAGCATTCTCTTGGAAGATTTCCAAAGCAGCATCCAAACGATTTCAATGCCACCCAGCAAGTCCTTCCTCCACTTCCCAGCACAAACTGGCAGGAATAAGACCCGTTAGTTTCCTCATAAAGTCTGTTCCTGAACAGAACGCTCAACTCTCAGTTGATTTTGTCATTAATCACCAACGTAAGACAAATTTTTCAGTAAAGCTCTGTAGTCAAGATGTGTTTTAAGGATATTACCTGTTAGAAGGTGGTGGCTGCTGCACTTGGGGACCCCTGCCCACTTGTGAAACAGCTACTTTCGTTAGACCTAACATTTCCTGTCATAAAATAAATAAGAGTTTAGTACCAAATTTGTTTACACACTATTTAAAAGTTCATCATCATTTTGATTTCTGTTTGTTTATGCTGTGTTTTACCTGAAGCTGTTTTGCAGACAGATCTTTTGTTCCCCTGAAGACATAACTTTTAGAAATTCCTTCACAGCCAAGCTCATGAACTTGGACCATTCGGCCAAAAGTAATGAGACCCACTAATGCAGTTGGTGGCAAAAGACTCAGCGACATCTGCATGGATTCCTTCAGAGCTTGCAGATCTTCATCTTCCATACATGTGTCCACAACGTAAAGAAATATTAAAGGCATCTGAGGACCACGCTTTAAGAAACACAAATACCATTAGAGGAAAAACAAATATTTTGGGGATCAAAAACAAATGAATAAAACTAAATTTTGTAGAAGTGTTATTAATTTTAGTCATATCAATAAGGTCAGTGTTTCATCTACTTGCTTCTTTCCTCCCTTCTAAGTAGTAACCAGTACATAAGACTAAAGCACAATAAAATCCATATCATAATGCGCTCCACACAAAAAGTAAATGCTGATTACAGATGAAAGGTCCTTACAGGATGTCAAGATAGTTCTGAAGCATATGACAATTTTATTAAGCTTTTAATAAATAGTAAGTCTGTATTGCTCCAAGTGAAGCTAACTGATGACATAATCTTTCTATTAACAAGCTGATATTCACAGTGAATAACATACAGCGAAGAAATTAAACTGGTTTTAGTTCCATACCAGTTATATGGATATATGGATATCTTACAGATCATAGAATCATAAAATCATAGAATGCTTAAGGTTGGAAAGGACCTCTAGAGATCATCTAGTCCAACCCCCCTGCACACGCAGGGTCACCTACAGCCTGTGGCTCAGGACTGCGTCCAAGCGGGTTGGAAGATCTCCAGAGAAGGAGACTCCACAACCTCTCCGGGCAGCCTGTGCCAGGGCTCTGTCACCCTTACTGGCAAGAAATTTTTCCTTAAGTTCCTGTGGAACTTTTGGTGCTTCAGTTTGTGGCCGTTTCCTCTAGTCCTATCAGTGGCCACCACTGAGAAGAGGCCGCCCCATCCTCCTCATTGCCTCCCTTGAGGTCCTTATAGACACTGCTCAGGTCTCCTCCCAGCCTTCTCTTCTCCAGGCTGAACAGGCCCAGCTCGCTCAGCCTTTCCTCACAGGGCAG
>VZSV01000079.1:981961-998386 GCA_013398735.1 Nothocercus julius
AAAAGTTCCATAGGAACTTAAGGAAAAAAGTGAGGGTGACAGAGCCCTGGCACAGACTGCCCAGGGAGGTTGTGGAGGCTCCTTCTCTGGAGATCTTCCAAACCCGCTTGGCCGCAGTCCTGAGCCACCTGCTGTAGGTGACCCTGCGTGTGCAGGGGGGTTGGACTAGATGATCTCTAGAGGTCCCTTCCAACCTTAATGATTCTATGATTCTATAATTCTACCTATCTCTAACTGGAGTTTTCTTCAGCCTTTGGTTACAGGGATATTTTTTTTTTCCTCTCTCTTTTCTTCAAAGTCAAGTTACGTGATACTTAGATTTCAAAGCACTTCAGAATTTCTTTAAACAAGCCTGGCACAAAAGGCTAAAACAAAACATTAGCTTCCGTCTTTTGTGATAAATCTTACTCCAACTGGTCTAGACAAGGGGGAGGAGTGGAAAACAGTCTCTGGTCTATCATGACCTTCACGACAACTCTGAAAATATGCAGTGACCACTAGCCAAACATAAATGACCAAATTATCTTAATCCCCATCTGAGAGACATCAAATATGATTACGACAGAATTTCTGTGCCTCACTATTTCCAGTATTGTTTGCCCCTCCTCTTTAGGGGCTAATAATATGAGCATATAAACAAAAGTATGTTTAAAGGGAAAGATTTAAAAATTTCTCTGTTCTCTACTCTCCCTGCCAGCTGTGGGAGTACTGAACTGGAGGCTGTCAAGGATGTGCAGCCTCCTCAGTTTGTGATAAAGAGTGGACTTCAAACACATGCACAGCAAAGAGTTCAGCATTATAATTTCAAAAGCACTCGAATACTCTAGTGACTATTTCCAGAAATTAATATCGAGAGGAAAGTTCCAAAACCAGAATTGCAAGATGACCTCTATAGACAACATCAGGAAAAAAGCTTCAAAGGCAAGAAGGAAAACCTGGAAAGACTAATATTCTGAAAGTTCAATACAAATAAAAGGCATATGGTGGGTTTTTTTAATCAGCTAGTAGCACAATTAAATTTCATAATGACTCGATCCAGTTCCCTAAACTTTCGTTAAGAAATATCATGGAGCTGTTATGTTGGGTCCATACCACAGAGAAATGCAATGGGTAGCAGAAAAATAGAACAGAAAATGGGGCCCTAACACAATAGGTACTGATTATAAGAAAATATTCTTTCCTGTTATATCCCAAAATTACAATACAACGTATTAGCGTTTTATTTTCTTACAAAAGGATTTTTAGTTTAAGTGAAAAATGCACATCCGTTGACAGCAGCTCACCTTTCCTTTGGAAAAGTACTCTTCCATGATGACGAGGCAGTTGAGGAGGAGGAAGAGTATTTCTTCTTTCTTCCAATTTCTTCTTTTTTTCCTCCACTGAGTCCATTTTGACAAACACCACATCAGCATTGTTGGTCAGACTTGTCAGGAACAACTTTGTTATACTAGGAAGATCACCTGTAATAATTCAAAATATTCAGTTTTTAAAAGTGTAGGATTGTACCAGAAAATCTATTTATATCTGTGGAATGTCTTTCCATTTATAGTTCTTGACTTTATACCAAGTAGAAGCTCTAAATATTACAAAAGTTCTTAAAAATTTTTTTTCAGCTCGACTCACCCAAATTTTTGTCCACACCGCTGGCCAACCTTTCCAGATTATCATCGCAGTTTCAGCTAAGCAAGCCTTATTCAAGCGATGACTGCACTTGTTGCACACTCAACTAGGAAGTTAGATCCGGGTTGCAGGATTAAAACACCTTGTTACACGTAGGTGGTTCTGGAAGCAGCTTAAAAACAAATAAAAGCCAGTGGAGAGGAGGAGCTAGTGTTGGTGTTTGTTCAGAACTGCTGAAATACAGCCTTGTAGGGGAAGAAAAAAAAAATTCAAAACCTGTGTCAAAACAGTTTAGTCCTGCTGTATGGATGGTAGTAGCACCAAACAGATTCACATTACAGAACCACTGGGGGAAATATATAAATTGACATTTTGTATAACAGGAACTTTTTAATACAGCGTTCAAATGCATTATTCTCCTGCTCTTTATCTGCTCCGCACTTAGGAGCACCCACTTTCGGCCTCTCACGCGCCCACGTGGCGAGAAGCCACGCAGGCAACTACAAACATGGCGCCCACAGCGCGCCTCCGGCGCCACGAGCAGCGAGTCTCGCGAGAGCAGCGCGCAGCGCCCGCGCATGCGCGGCGGCCTGGCAGCGGCGCGCGGCAGCCATGGAGTCCGCGCTGGAGGAGCTGATGCCGCGGCTGTTGCCCGTGGGTGACTGCGACCTGCCCGAGGACTTCGACCCCACGGTGCCTCCGCGGACGCCGCAGGAGTATCTCCGGCGTGTGCAGTGAGCCCCGCCGGGCGGGACGGAGCGGGCGGGCGGGCCTGCGCCGGTAACATGGGGCGCCGGAGACGCCCCTGCCCCGCGGGACGGAGAAACGCATCGCTCTCCCCGCGAGGCTCCGAGCCTCGAGCAAGGGTCTGCAAGCTGAGAGCACCCATCCTGCGATACGTGAAAAATTATGTCTTCCATAAGAGCTGCTGGTGCAGACAGTTCCTTTGTTTTTAATCGTATTTTAGAGGTTGCACAGATGCCGTGCTTCAGAGACATTTGGCGTATGTAATATAGGAACAAAGTGTAAGCGTTTGCTTTTGTTTTGTAGGCTCGAAGCAGCTCAATGCCCAGATGTAGTCGTGGCACAAATAGACCCCAAAAAATTGAGGAAGAAACAGACAGTAAGCATTTCAGTAAGTTTGAGAGGTGTTGCACCTAAGAGGCTTTGAGAAAAAAATAGCAGAAAAGATGTTAATAGTAAGATTTCTCTATTAATGGTTTGGGATAGTTGGCCTAAATAAAACAGTGGAGTTGCTGGATAATAAAAGTACCCGCAGAATTCAGTGAAACCTGTGGGTTTGCAGAGACAGTTGTTGAATTGTTGGATGACATAGATCTTTATAACTGTTTTAAACTGATATTATCTGTACTACTTCATATACAGCAGTATTTTATTGCCTGGGGAAGTTAAATATTGCATTAAGTTTTATTAACACTTTTTCATAAAACTTGCATAAGTTTTGGGAGAAAGATACTCATAACTTCATATAATATATATACTATATATATAAGCACTATATATAGTGTTAAAATTAAGTACAATAAATACAGCTAAGCTTTACTAACATTAGATGAAATTCCAAAACTGCTACTACTCCTTTTGATTGGATATTTTACTGTATTTTTTTTTCATAACTGCTCAAGCAGTTTTTTGTGTTCTCAAAGCTTCGATTTTTTTAATTCCCCCACTTCCAGATAGTTCAAGCAACAGTTTGTCCTTCTCTATCAGAAAACGTCGTGATCTGATATTTTACTATTGGACTGCTCAAAACAAGTTTCTAAAAACTACTTTTTTAATGTCCTCTGACATACATACCACTCTTGTGACCATTCTCTGCATTTGGTTCATCTCTTTGTACTACCACTCTTAAATATTTGTAGAAAGATTCTTTTCTAGAAGTATTTATTAATAAATACTGATAGTAAATAATTGCTGATTCTCTAGCTCTTAAGGATTTTTCTTTTATAAAGCTTTCTTTACATTCTAATTATTGCCAGTGTTTCCTTAGATTTCTGGATGTCAGCCTGCTCCTGAAGGATACTCTCCTTCTCTCAAGTGGCAACAGCAGCAAGTGGCCAATTTCTCAGCTGTTCGTCAGGTACAAAATGGTGTGGGGAGATATTTTCAGCTTGCGTTGTTTAGATAGAACACCTTTGCTTTATGGGGGATAATATTATATCATTCCTATATCCTATACTTCATAAAGTTATAATATTCTATAATAGATGTTGGCAGGTAACTATTTTAACACCTAAAAAAAAAAAGTGTGCAACTTTGTAGCTTTAAAGTTTTGATGAAACTCTTTCAAAAGTGTTGATAGATAACTTAATTGAAGTATAGCAAAAATATGTAAATTAAATGGCATAGTTGAGGGAGGACAAAAATCTTGATGTTATACAGTTATATTAAAACTTAGAACTCATAGCATCATAGAATGCTTCAGGTTGGAAGGGACCTCTAGAGATCATCTAGTCCAACCCCCCCTGCACACGCAGGGTCACCTAGAGCACAGGGCACAGGACTACGTTCAAGGGGGTTTGGAAGATCTCCAGAGAAGGAGACTCCACAACCTCTCTGGGCAGCCTGTTCCAGTGGTCTGTCACCCTTACTGTCAATAACTGAAAAAGACTGTAAGCCACAACGAGATTCATGTAGATGGAATATGCTGCCATTGAGCATCCTGGTGTTCCTGGGGACTTCCATTATGGTGAGAAATACTGATTTGGTAAAATGCATTTGTAGAGTTGTGATGTGCACAGTCTTAAGTCTTTCCTACCACATTTATATCTTGCCTTTAAATACTAGAACTAAAATGGAGAATTGAACAGTCACTCTCTATGCACAGTTCACAGTGAAATGCAAAGAAAAAAAAAAAAGATCTAAGGAAAGATCAGTTACAACGCCAATGCAGCTGAAGGCACATTCACAGTGCATTGGTATGACATTTTGGAGGTACCTAAATTAACTCAAAATTACACTGAAGCTGCTGTAGCAGAACTTAGCAGAACTGCTGTAGCTAGCACCTATTCCTACAAGGTATCACACACATATTGTCAGACATAATCTGAGATTTTAGTAGAAGAAATTTGCATCTGTCATTATACAGATATTCTTTTATACATGTTAATTTCACCCTCTTCATCTGTGACAGAGTTAACACAGAGCAGTATGAGAATATCCTAAAAAAATACTTAGGAGGAAAAAGAATTATCAAGTCACTTGTTCAAACATGATGCTAGAGAAGTGTATCAGCTACTCTTATTTACAGTATTATGGGCTAATAGCATTTTTAGTGGTCATTTTAGTGGTTATTACTGATAAAGTGACTGGAATGAAAACAAAAAAAAAAACCTTCATTACAAAAGGTTTACACCTCAATACAGGACACTGTCAATATAAGTCCCTTTGTGTCTTATATGGAATCCACTGCAGGTAAAAGAAATACAATAGGAAAGTGGGCTTGCCTTCTTCCTAACAGTTCTGTAGGTTTCTGACATAGGCCAGTGTTAGAAACAGCACTGGCCTTATATCTGCTTTTGGACTAACTCAATTATTTTGATCTTAAGCTCAGTATACCAAGAGACTATTAGAGCTTATTAATTCTACTCAAAGCTTTAAGTAGTAGACTGAAAAATTCCTTCACCTTTAACATTACTTCAAAAAAGAATAGTATCAGCAAGTTAGACTTACATATAGAGGACATGGTAAAATGTACTTTTAGAGATTTGCAGCATTTTTAATAATGGATGTCATCTTAATAGCTGTGAAACAAGTAAAGCAAATAGGAATGATTTTGGCTAGGATAAAAATACTGCAAAACTAAACTATGATTAGGCACTGTTCTAATTCCTCAGAATGTGAACAGGCACAGAAATCACTGGCGGTCGCAACATTTGGACAGCAATGTTACTATGGTAAGTAGAACTCAATGCTTCTGCATTTTTTCCAGTAGTTATTCCTTTGATACTATTTGTGAATAGTATCAAAGCTGCTTTTAAGTGTCCTTAAGTGTCCTATATTTCACAATCTTCACTTATTTTTATTTACTTCAGCCAAAATCAGAGGATGAAGAAGGCTGGAAAAAGTTTTGCCTGGGTGAAAGATTATACTCAGAAATAGATACATTATCTGATAATGAAATTCTAGGAATTGATTATATAAAGGTGGGTATAGGTCTTCTATCTAATTTTCTGCCACGGTTTTTCATGAGTAACTCCTACTATTTGTTACCACTTTGTACTGAATAGAAAGTAGGCTCTCTGGTGAGCCCTTACAGTCTCTTTTTTTTCTGCCTTTGAAGTGTGAACTGAGTGAAGCTGGGAATAAGTCTGTATTTCCTCTGTCAGAAAATTGAGTAATTCCTTAATCAGTTACTAGCAAAAGCAGAATATTACGTTCCTAACCGTTGAGAAAGCTTTTTGCATAGTCTGCTGTAGAATCTTGTTAAATTGTGGCAACATTTTTTTCCTTTGTATGTGCTATTGTCTAGCATGTCCTTCACTCATTTTTTAAAGCATGCTTTTACTGCTATGTGTAAGACAAAAATCTTTGGTATCAAACTTGACCTTATCTTAAACTTTGAGGGTTTTTAATGAACATCAAAACTCCAAACAGAATTCAGAATCACTACAAATGCATGAATATGCCTTTAAAATATTAGCAAATTCTAAATCAGAACCAAAGTATGTTTCTGATGCTGAGTTGTTTTTTTGTTGTTATTTTTTTTTTTTTTTTTCCCCAGATGGGTTTTCCTCCTTTGCTAAGTATTGTAAGCAGAATGAATCAGGTAAGCGAACTGCTTAAAGTACAGCATCTTTGCATAAATTATTACTTCTCATATTCCATCTGTTGCAGAACTGTTTTGTTCTGTTTTAGAGGTTTTTTTATTATGTTTATTATAACTGCTATTCAATTCATGCTTACAAAGAAAGCACCCAGCTGTTATCTCGCACTTGATTACAAATGTCTTTACCTAATAACACTTACTATCATCCATAACACTTACTAGTCATAAGAACATTTGCACTTACCTTAATCTCTTATTTCCTGCTCAGTTACGTGTTTTGCAGTTTTTAAGATTTTTCTTTTAGTGTTTTAAGAGCAATCCTTCAGTTTGATTGTAAAACTTCTACATATGTTGCAAGAATAGAAGAATCAGATTTATCTTCCTTCACTACTGTGTTTTCTAGTAGTTACTTTCATACATAAGCAAACAATCAATAGGAAGCTAAATCTCTTGTATAATCTCTCTATCTAGCCTAAGGTTCTATTAACACAGAAAATCACTTTCTTTTATATAAAGTTCTTCTCTGGAGCTGCTGCTTTGACACTTAAATCGCCCTTATATATAACTTTAACCTGGAATAAGCACTACATAGAAACACAGTGCAGTAGAAATAGTAACACATTGTATGAGAAGCAAATGCGATTTTTAAATATACAAAATCATTTAGATAAAAGGGCAACAAAGCAAGTTTTTGTAGGTATTGCATAGTCTGTTTCTGTTCCTCTTTTGAAGGCAACAATAACAAGTGTCTTGGAGTACCTGATAAACTGGTTTGGAGAGAAAAAATTTACTCCAGAACTGGTAATGCTCAATTTATTCTATTTGCACATGAACACATTAAGCAAGGGGTAAATTGTATATCATATTCTTTGAAATTATTTTAGACTTTTTTTCTAAAGAGTATTCCAAATGCATGTACTGTAATTCAGTCCCTTTGAAAACTTGATCAGATATTAGAAATGGTATTCAGAGCATTTTTGAAAGGTTAATTACAAATGCAGCAGATATAGATCTACTGGCTACTGTTAACAGTCCTCTTCCTGTTTCTTCCCTCCTAACTCCATCTGCAAGGTAGGTGAGCATGGGGAGGAGAAGAGTATCAGACCTGACCAGCTTTGGTTCAGAGCAGTTCCTGCTCTCAGGGTGCTGCAAGTTTTGTACGCTGACGTTTGCCTCTCAGTTTGGAGATGCGTGGTTGTCTGCAGGGAAAAACAAGTTCTATCTTTGTGTAGCGCTGACCAGAGACCTTCTCTGTATTAATATGGCAACAGATCTGGTCTAATAAGAAATTACATGTTAGCATGGAGTTTTGCCATAACTACCCTAAGTAGCTATGTATTGTTGGCTATCTACAAAAGACCAAGGTCAATTCAATTTTATTCAGTACCACAAAATTAGAGTAATACAGGATTACTTCTATAATATTTAACCAAGTAGCACTGTATTTTAGTCACTTAAAGACCTTTGGTAATCTGTTCTTTTCTATAGGTCAGAGTTCTTAGTGACTGTGGAGCATGTGTATGTTGAATCTTAATTTATTCCTACAACAAAAGCCAGAACAAGCTTTAAACATTGTAACTGATTAGTAAATTATGCTAGTAGCAAAAGTTAGGTTTATAAAGCCACAAACATTGGTGAAGTAGAAAGCAAAAAAGCTTTTCTGTGTGCTACAGAACTAATTTAAAGCTTGTCTGAAAGAGTGAGCTTCACAGAGATCTAATACAAGGTGTCTTTAAGAATGGCTTTCCACAGTTTGTGAAGTTAAAAACTAATAGCTAAGTAACAGTCTTTTAGATACTAAGTAATTTTTTTTGTGCTGACTTTAATATTGGAAATACTAATTTGTAGCTTGGCAAGTATTCCAAACAATAATATCAGGAAATTTAAATCTCACAAGAAGCTTATCTAGAGACAGAAGTCAACTAAGTAGTGCCTAATTTCTTTTAAACCTTTCAATTCTGACAGTAGTACATAACCACAATTTTGATTTTGAGATCTACATTCTATAAACTTCAAGGAAGTACCCATAATTAAAAATCTATTATTTTTATTTAAATCCACACAGGGTAGATGGCTTTATGCACTATTGGCATGCCTTGAAAAACCTTTGCTACCTGAAGCACATTCCCTTATTCGACAACTGGCAAGACGATGCTCTGAAGTTAGAGTACTAGAGGTAAGCTTTAATTTACTACTGTGCAAAGGAGTTGTTTTCTCATGTGCTAAATCTGCTTGAGAATAAAGTGTGCTACATTATTCTTTTGGACAGAAATGGCATGAACTTTTCTGATTTATTTCTCTTTCAGGAGAACAGGAATGAAGAACAAATATCAGCTTTGAACTTGATGATCTGCTTAGTTAGCAGGTAACGCAAATTCTATCTAAAGCAATAAAGGATATTCAGAATAAATGCATGGTTACCTCTAGATTCTTTTAGAAGTCAAAAAAGTTAGAAAGTGTTCTGGGTTAAGGTACCAAATCTACTAAGCTAAAAGGACTTAAAATTAACTTAAGGGTAAGCAAAACTCAGTTTCCTAAAATGAGTGCTCTGCACTATAGAGATATAAATATGAAAATCCTCTAAAATAAGAACTTGAAAGTAAATATACTAACAAGAGAAAGTAGAGAGAATATTGCATGAGAGGGTTCTTACCATATTTCGCTTCCCTCCACTAGGTACTTCGATCAACGCGATTTGGCTGATGAGCCCTCCTAGACTGTTTTTGGAACCCCACATGTTTGGGGTCTAGTCTGTAGCGCAACCTGCATTATCAGGGTTAAAGCAAGACGTTGCCCAGTTCAGACCTCATGTACTACACCAGCCTTTCACAACACCCTTATGACAATGCGTGTGGGACAGCTATATGAGTAAGCTGATTTTAGGCTGATCTTTAACAAGAGATCTTTAACAGTCTCTCCAAACACCATCATGACCTGAAAATGGTCGAAGTGTCGGCCGTCATTTCTCAAGTTACCATCTCTGAAGACTACACTCTTCACTGGAGCTTTCTACAAGCTGAGTAATCTTATCGGCACTGCCCTCAGGCAGATTTTTAGTCACAGTGAAGTTAAATCACAATTTTTTTTTTTATTTTTTTTTTTAAATCTAAGACTCAGCTGTTGAGGGCTTTTTTTAACCAATAAAGTATCTTTTAAAGAGTGTTCTTACACTTCTTTTTTTCAGTGTTTTACAACTGCCTTACTGTACAGAACTACTTAACACTGATTTTCCAGCTTAAGCTTTTAAGTACTACTAAGCAGTTCAACTTCAGCTCCTGAGTTACTGAAACAATTCAGTAAAACGTAAAAGGAAGTGATGTTAAGACTTCCCAGATGATAACACATTATTTCTTAATAAAATAATGGAGAAACAAGTAAAAGTTAGAGCACTGAATCCAGCTGTGTTAATAGAAGCTTTTATTAAATGGAACAAACTTGTCTTCTGTATAGTTTCTGTATAGTGTCTTGACAAACATGTTACCTCACCTATTTGATTTCATACATTTAACATGAAATGCTTCCACACAACTTTCAGCATCTGTTTTGCGGGTCCTGGGGTTCTCATTATATTCAAAAACTAAAAAGCTAAGGGAACAATAAATTGTGTTGATACAGCATACTTATATACAGTATTTTCCCAGTAGTAAGCTTCAATTAAGTCCCTCACTCTTGTTTTTGCTTCTTCTTTTTTTTCTTTATTTTCTTAAAGTGCATAACCAATTGATAATCAATAAATTGTTAAAGGGTCTTAAAGTTACTGGCAGTTTTGCATCTGGGAAGTAGTCCTAGCAGTTGCTCAAGTATAAAATGAGGATGAATTATAATATCTACTTGATTTTAATTCTAGAGAGATACAATTCAATCTTGTCATTGCTGAATGTCTTTCATGTGTTGCAGATGTGTAAGATCTGCTGTCAAAATGTCCATCCATTTGACAGAGGAAAGGTACAACTTTCCTGTCATCTTTGTACCATTATAAAAACCAGATCCTCCTGGATACCAAAGCAGAGTACATGCTTTTCTCTGTGTATGCAGTGAGACTGCATTCTGCTCTGACTTCTGTTCTAGGGGCTTCCCAAAACTCTAAGGTTATAAATTAGAACTATTATGAACTAACAATAACAGTACCTAAAAAGATCAGAACTTGGTCACATCTTAAGTTCAAGTATAATAAACCTCTGGTTATCACATTTATAAGCCTTAGTTTGCCAGCTTATAACAACCATCTAAAAAAGGACTGGGGCCTTACAGGCTTCCAACCTCCCTGGAGCTTAGGGAAGTTTCTGCTGATCTTGCCCACCATGCAACTAGAAAACCTACTATAGCAGAGAGATGTGCTGTTGTAACATGTTAGTTTTTCTATTTTTTATTTAACCTATATTTGTTGTTCTTAAAGTAGCACCAAAATGAATCACTACCACAAGACAAGGCATTCTTAAATTTCTGCGTTAAGGACTGGAAGCCTCAGAAATACCATGAACTTTCTATTGCCGTTCATTTCAAAAAAATAAAGCCTGAACTTATCAACAGAAAAGACTCAAGCAAAATTCATTAAAAGTAGCTTAAACAAGATCTTCTCATGCTTACCTAGAGCAAGATATGTATTCTTAGGCAAATCTTGTAACAAGAAGTATTTAGCAAACCCCAATGTCCTCAGAGTCTTGGTGGTGCCTTTACAGCTCCTTGCAGGCCTAACCATCTTCCTGCTGATACTCATTACAGAAGTGAGTTGTAGCTAGCAATTAAAAACAATTACGTTAATATTGAAATTACGCATAACAAACTAAAACAAATTTCCTTTTGTCCAGTAGCCGTTGATCTTAGCTGAAAAATTCTCCTGAAGCAAAAGGAACAGCTAGGAGGAGGCAGGAAATACTGCTTAACTATATAGCAAAGTTCTCTCTCTTCTACAGCCACCCAGTATCATTCCCATAGCCAAGGAACTAAGGCTCCACTGAACATCGTAAGTGAAAGCTGTGGGTTCATGTGTTGATGTCAATTGCTGCCTTAGACTTTGGAGCCAAAAAGGAAAGGGAACAGTCTGGCAGTCATGTTAGGTGCCACAAAAGACAAGAGGTTTTTACTCCAAGTTAGTCTAGGTCAATCTTTTACTTAATTCTTAAAACATGCCCCTTATCTTCCATAAGTGCTGTTTTGGCAATTCAAATCTTTAGTGAAAACTTCGAGCTGACAGTTTTTATTGTGATGAACATTAATACCTTGGTATAGAATTAATTTCATACCAAGAGGTGAGAATAGTGTTATTTTCATGGACATTTATTATATAACATAGGAGTTGTGCTGGAACCAGCTATAACTTACAAGCTACATAAAGTAAAGCAAAATCAAGATATTGAGCTCACATACATAAACGATTAAGGTAGATACCCTGATTTGAAAATGTTCTACATCTTCTGTATCATCACCTGAAATTTACCTGTGAAGAAAAATAAAAGTCAAATAAAGAATCAAGGCAATTTTTTCAAGTTTTTTTTTTCTTCTAAATTATTTTGTTAATAAAAATAAAAAGAACATATGGAACATTCCTGTCTTATGATTTAATAGTGAAAAATCTAGACATTATATAAATTCAAATATAAAAATTTAGCTCCAGTTGAACAGTTTTTCTTTTAAGTTGATCTGTGTCCCACATTAAAACATTCTGTCAGCTTAAAATTTCTGCAAAGCCTGTGGAAATTTTTAAATCCATCTTAATCAACTTGGGTAGTTACAATGGACTTCACTAGTTATTTTTAATCTTCACTTGTGCAAGTAGCCTTGTACTTTCACATACTTATCTTTTTAATACTTCCAAATGTAAACACAACTTTCTAGTTTTGCTTTCCATTTAATAACACGGAGGTTCCCCCTATACAAGTATTTTCTCAGCAGTATCTGATGTCAAACCATGTCCTGAAATTCACATAGGGCCCTTTGGACCAAAACCTTCGCACTCATCCCACTTTGGTAATTCATAGAAAACAACGAAGTGAGGCAAGTTTTTCAGTGAGCTAACAACTGAATACTCTGAGATCTACTTACATGCCGGCATTGTTGAAACTTCTGCTGTTACAATGCTCTTTATTCCCAAATTGGATAGGCCTCCTCTGATTAGTCCACAGGTAAATGCTAGATACTAAACAAAATTACACTTTAAAGAAATCTCCAGGATCAAGCTTGTGGCAGAATTTTGAAACTAAGTGGCTAAAAGTCATATTTAACACTTTAACAATATAAAACTTATGGAGTAACTTATGGAGTATCAAGATGCATTAACTGGACTCCAATAATTTGCTGAAAATAGAGGTGTTACAGTCCTCAAGATAAAGAGTTGCATGACTAGTAGGAATTATGAAATATGGGGGATATTTGGTCATGTGACATGACTGGATGTCCCACACCTACTGAAGCGTAAACTCCTTCCTAACATTTAGAGGATTAAAAGCATCTCTCATAGATAGAAGCTGTAGATAGATGTAGAGACACTATCTTGAGGCTCTTCCTCCTCCTGCATTCATTAGACTGGTAGGAATTTATTATTCTTAAGACTATAATCCCTAAAATTTGACTGAAATTAGCAATGGGTATTAAAGTAACTGAAGGAAACAGTCCAAGACTGCATTACTGCATAAGTCTAATCTCCTTAGAATACAAAGACTAGCAATCTGCAGAACTATTTGCAAATATATGCTGCGAAACTGAAAAATATCATGTCATATCAAAAAAACCTCCAAAGATAAAGGCCTGCAGCCATGATGACTAAATCTAAAAGAATTCAAAAAAATAGTAAGAATAAAACAGAGTGCCCCATTTCTTATACCTACTTCAAGCAAAAGCCCTTGTTCAGATGTTCTTCAGAGGCATTGATTTTATTTTACTCAGCTATTATACTAATAATACAAAATTCATAAAGAAAACCATTTTTAATTTGTGGAAAATCTCTTTAAATAATCCAAACATCCCTAAGGTTTGTTCTGCATAATTAAGTGCCTTCCAAATTTCTCTTGGGAGTTTAGAGAAAGCAACTGGAAAGCAACCTGAAAACAGGAGAAAGAATCTGTGACAGCAGCAGAACTTTCTTCCTTAACTGCACACAAAGTCTGAACATCAGCTCAGCTACATTCACCTTGCAGTCTGACTGCTCTTACCACTGAGTAATTCAAACAAAAATCATACCTCAAATGCACTGTCCTGAAACAAGCTGTATTTTTAAAACCATTGTTGTTTGAGACTAAATTTGTTGCCTTTTTGTAGAGTTTATATTCACTCAATTCCAAAATTAAAAATTAATAGCAATAGACAACGATAATGCAAATAGAATTGTTGGTTATCCAGAAAAAATATGAAGGGTACCTTTGGTGCATGTTCTAAATACTGCTTTCCTGCAGACATCTGTGTCAAGAGCCGAAATTTATTGTCTTGAAGTACATAAATACCCTATTAAAAAAAATACACACAAAAAAGAAGAAAAACACTCTTTAGTAGCATATCCAGTAATATTTAATCAACATTCTATTAATTTATCTGTTGGCACAATATATCTATTTCTAAGTTGAAAAAAGAAATATTAATGTGATCTAAATTTAAATTGTCTTTCTTACTTATATGATATGCCAAAGAAAGTATATTTAAACATCAAGACCTGTAAACAAAAATACGACTTATATCAGTCAATCCTAAAAATTTTTATTCACATTTTTCTTGGAAGAGTATTCTCAGCGCTCAGGAACAATAACTCCGTATTAGACAGACTGTCTTTGTTAATATATAAAGTACATGCTGACCTTTACATTTAGATTTGAATCTTCATTTAGGTATGAAAGTGACTATTATAATTCTTGAATTCAATGAAGCTTATACATTATTTAGTAGAAAACAGAAGATAATCACATTTTTAAAAACCTAGTGCTTTCAACATTAATATATTGTGGCACATTATAATATGTATTTTAAATAAATGAAGTATGAAGGCAGCATAGCTTACCTAAACCTTTTTTTTTTTTTTTTAAAAAAAAAAAAAAGACTGTGCAATTTTAAAACTTTAAACCTTTTGAAATTTAAAAGGTTAGAAATGAAATTAAGCATGCACATACAACTGAGATTTAAAGTGAATATTAGTTTTCTCTCGATTCAAAAGAGATTTCTAATTATATTATTATTTCTTAAAGTTATGCTTGAAAAACAGTATACTGAAAAAAAATCAAATCTAGTTATTTGGACATATCCATGTAAAAATTCTATTGTCCTTATTTTGGTACAACAAGAAAACAGTTGTAAGAAAATCAAGCTACTGAAAAGGAGAAGAATTTCTGATTCTAGTAATACAACTCATTAAGTTATTTTGATCTTGCTTTAAGAACTGTGGTAGTTAATATGGTAAAGAACATAGATACAGTGAAGTATCACCAAGATGCAAATCTGAAGGGAAGTTTTTCACCTGTCTCACATAAAAATACATTTAATAGAATGCAATTAACCTTTTCAATTGCTGGAAACTGTAATTATTCTTCAAAAGTAAAAGTGACTTTATAGCAGCCATTCTAGTTAAATACTTTGCATCTTACTCTCTCAGTTAGTATTTCACAAAAGCGTATTGAGAGATGTACAAAAAAAGAAAGTCCTTACTTATACAAGTTGATAATTTAATATAAAAATCATCACCTTATATAAACTGATAAACTTTAATTATTACTGTCCTGTGCGCTTCGGTTCGTCTAGCTCTACAATAGCCAGTGCTTATAAAATTGAAAACATTTAACCTTTTCAAATGGATTCAACAGGCTCATCATAAATGAGCATTAATGACCTGCATTCTGAAATTATACGATAAAATGAACCTTAAAAATGACTACGTTTAAAGAAAACTATAAAGAACACTGTGTTTTTTATTAATTTGAGAACAAGACAAACACAGCATTACTACTTTTATAAATTAAATCTTATCCTACAACATTAGTACCTGATGATTGGTCCTGAGATTATCTATTTGTTTTTTGAATACAGTTGTCCAAAAGTCTTTGCAAATAAACTTCATAATATCTAATTCATCCTTGAATCTGGCAGTATCTTTTGTAAACCTAAGAGATAAATGAGAAACACATTAATTAAGAAGGCACCCAACAATTTGACTAATTAAGTAGAAAAAGAAAATTCAAAAAATGTCATTGTGCAAAAATACTTTTGAGGCTGTCACAGAAATTAAGTGTTTGGACTACTGCATACTGTCATTTTGGCATCACTCAGCTTTCATCATGCATTGTAGATTAAGAGCAACACAGTGTTTAGTATCTGCAACAGCACAGCAGAGTAAGCAGTTCTGAATTTTATGATCATTAAAGATGGGTGAAATACAGAAAGATGCAAAGCACTCATTTTTTTTTTCTCAATTTATTGTTGATATAAAGAAGAAACCTAAAGCTAATGCATTTACTTTAGCCCAGAGGGCTCCTTCAAGTATGAGTGAAAGCTTAATGCATAGTACCAAACATGTGGTACTTTCTCTGGTTTCCTAGAAAGGAACCTCTTTCCCTTGCTTTCTTCAGAATTCCCTCTCTCTATCCTCCTCCTCAGTCTTTATAAAGTACTAAAGCAATGTCTTATTCCCCAAAATCAGGACTTCAGAAGCTCATGACTCTTTACATGACCCAAAACAAGGGCACTAACTTCGGATGCTCAGCAAGCCACAGCACATCCCAAAGCGGTCAGACAAGAAGATAACGCACTCAGCTACAAAGCAGCAAGGACTAAGAGTGCCCTAGGAAAAGAGAAAATCCAGGAGTGGCCAGTCATGTATTTAAGACATAAGTTAAAGAGATAACTACTAGAGAAAACAAAAATCACGCAGGAAACCTCACCAGGCGCAGGAAACATGAAATAGAGGCACTGGGCCTGCAAGCGGAGCACTCGTTATGCATTTACAAGGGCTCGCTAAGGACGGAGGGCAGCCATGCACGCGGCCCGACTCCTGGCGGCAGAAACCCGCTGGAAGGCGCATCCCGCGGCCGCCCGCGGCGCTC
>VZSV01000079.1:1025494-1044703 GCA_013398735.1 Nothocercus julius
GACGCAGCGCAGCGGTACTGCGGGCTGGCCCTGGAGGCGGCGCGCAGGGTGAGCCGGGGACGCGGCCGGAGCCGGCGGGGAGCGCGGCCGGCCTGGGCGCCCCCTCTCTTGCGGTGTCTCGGGGCGCGTTCAAAAGCTTCTTGTCCAACAGGGTTTTGAAAGACGAATGTACCGCCTGTGCTCATGGCCTCAGCAGGGAGCGGTAATGCGGCATATATTGCCCAAGCATATTGAAAATGTTATCTTCCTTTCTGTTGTTGAAGCTTTTGACTTTGTTTTCCAGGCTGTGGCATCACTGCCTGAAGATATGAGACCTGGCACTGATCTGTATGGTTTCCCATGGGAAATAGTGATTTTTGCTGGCGTTGTCAGCATCTTTACCATTTTCCTGTTTGTGTACAGAAGTTATCAATCAGTAAGTATTCAAGTAACATACAGATATATAGGCTGTTTTTAATATTTTTAACAATTGAAACTTAGATCCGGAGAAATGCCACCTGATATTTTCAAGGGCAAGGTGCATGTTTCCAAGGAGGTTTGTATTTGTGTAAATTAACCAGTCTGTAGTTTTGATTCCTTCCTTCTGCTTTCTAGTTTACCTTGGTAATTTTGGTTTCTTTAACATGGCCATTTTATTTGACCATGTTAGGTTGTAGGAGTAGGAATGAAACACAAGGGCCCGATTTGAACTTTTTTTTGTGTTATTAGTTTCCACAGAAGATGTACATGTACATCTGTTTAGCCTTTGATCCTGTTTTTTTTTTGTGTGTGTATGTGTGTAGTTAATAGTTCATCAGTGTAAAGCTATTACTTTTTTACGTGTCGTTGTGCAGAGACTCAGTGAATGTACATAACAATGTCAAATGTGCAAAACCCGTGTGTTCTTAATGTAAATTTGTTGATTATGTCTTATGTCTTAGTCTGCTCGACATTTTTTTGTTGTTGTTGTTTTTTAATAGTATTTAACAAGATGGTCATGAAACTTTTTGAATTTGTGCTTGGTTGTTCCCACTGTGGAATGGTTCCTTTAAGATTAAATAACAATTAGTTTGGAAATATCACACAGGGTGTATATTTAATATGCTTGTCATTCTGGGAGTGAATTATGTAAGCCAGAAGATGCAAAGTTCATTATTAGGACCTTTGTCACTTTTCTCAGAGCATGAAGTAATGCTGAGAAGGCAACTTCCACAATACTTTTCCTGAACTAGGGATATTGTCATTCTCTGCCCACCCTAGTAAGGAAGGCAGTTTGAGTGAATAATCCAAAACTGGTCCTAACATCAGTAGAAACTAGAGCTAGAGAATGTAAAGGCGTTACCCATCTTGCTTCAGTGCAATATTGTAAAACCAGGATTTTACTCAATTGTGCTTGCAGTAATTGTGCTTGATGACTTAGATGTTAGTTTTATTGATAAATGTTTACAGGGTGTTTCTGGAAAAGAAGTACATCTTCTGCTGAAAGGTTGAACTCTTCCAAAAGACAAATAAGAAAATCAATGTGGTAGCCATTCCAAAACAGTTAAGTTGCTTGCAAATTGAGTTCACTGAGATGTAAGATCACAGTAAATTCATGGTGATTGCAGCCACACAAAGTTATCACTGTAACTGCATTTGCATCATTTACTAATTTCATTAGAGGTCCTGAAACTTGTCTGCAGCTGTGCTGCAGCTGAAATGGACTGGATTTGCATTCAGTTGTGTTGCCCGCTTACAAAACAATCTCGTGGCACATTTGCTTCATTCAGTTCACATGCTTCGCCTTTCAAAGGTTCTTTATATGACTGCTCTTATACTTAGCCTCCAGGTACAAACCTTATCTTTGAACAGGGCCTAAACAGTATTGAAACTGTGGAAAGGTTTCTTTCAATCTTCTGCCAAACTTTTTTTTTTTTTTTTTATTGATGAAAGCAGCCTTTCAGGTTGCCTTGCCCCTGGCACAGAGTGTGTGTGAGCATCAGAGTCTTATAGTCGAATTGCTTTACCTACTCCTTTCCTGGAATGAGTAGTTTGGAAACAACATTGAGTTTATCACCTTCATGATTACAGAATTTTGTATGAACTGTTTATTTACTTTATCGCTCTCCTTCCTGAAGCTGTGTGCAATGCAGTGCCTATAGAATCATAAAGGTTGGAAGGGACCTCTAGACATCATCTAGTCCAGCCCCCCTGCACGCGCACGGTCACCTAGAGAGTGCGGCACAGGACTGTGTCCCAGGCGGGTTTGGAAGATTTCCAGAGAAGGAGATTCCACAACCTCTCTGGGCAACCTGTTCCAGTGCTCTGTCACCCTCATTGTCAAGAAAATTTTCCTTAAGTTCCTGTGGAACTTTTGGTGCTTCAGTTTGTGGCCATTTACTCTGTCCTGTTGCTGGCCACCACTGAAAAGAGGCTGGCCCCATCCTCTTCCCTCCCTCCCTTAAGGTACGGAAAAATCTCTTCTATTTTGAGCGTGACTTGCTTTATAACCATGGTAGACTTAAGCCTTCCTAGTTGTCTTTCATTTCTCTGGCCAAATCTGTTTGATCAGAAGGTTAATCTGTCTGATGACAGAGAATGTCTGAGGAGAATCGTGTGTGGCATTCTTCCGTATTGTAGTGTCTGGCAGTTGTCGCCTCCAGTGTGTCTCCACGCAGACAAAGATACTGGCTTAAGCTCTATGAGGAACAGGTCATTCTGAGATTAGTAAGGAACATCCTTCTGAGTGGTAAGGAAAAGATGTTTCTGCTGAAATCAGTCAAGCAGCAACAAAAGTATGGTTTTCCTACATGTGGCACCTCGTAATATCACTAAGATACTTGATATTGGAAAAAGAATTGACAACTTCATTAGTCTTGGAACTGTGCTGAAACCGCGAGCTGTTCACTGAAGAATGAATGGTTGCTTATTCAAAGTAATGAGGTTTGTTTTGTTTTCCTCAGAGGGTGGTGGGGGTAGTGATGGGTGTGACTGTCTCCCTTGCTTCTACTTCTTGGATTCCTTGGCCATCCTCTGCCTCTGTAAAGAAAACCAAGATGGAAAAAAAGTCAAGAGAGGCCCTCTGTCAGGTGCATCCCCTGGCTTGCCCAAGAGTAATGGATGTGGTAAAGTTCTTGTGGGTTCAGCCTAGCTCTGCATCTGCATCTCTGCCTTCTGTCCAGATGAGCTGTGAGAAGTTTTGTCCTGTGGTTTGATAGATTTTGATTGATCTCGATTGGCAGCTGCTGATGTGGCACTTTACACAGCTGCATCTGGGCAGGTTGCCTGTCAAGTGGTACCTTTACTACAGCTCTGACTGTTATGTTTATGTATTGCATATAAAATGTTTTTTTTTTTTTTTTTTTTTTCTCTCCTTCTCATGAACAGTTAAGTCTGAACTGCCCTGTAGCCCTTCTCTCTTTGTCTTCCTGTTTTTCCACTCCTTTATGTCTCTATTATGTGATAGACACTGCACAATGAACATGCAGGGTTATGTTTAAACTCTACAGAGAGGTGGGTTGTGAAAGTTTTCCAGGTGAAAATTGACCTCCTTTCCTCTTCATTTAATTGGAGTTAGACTAAGGACAAGATAAACACAGACATGAAGTGGTAGAGTGCAGAATGGGATTTCTGATTTTTGTAGCAGCCCCCATTTATATTTCATTCTTAAGTTTCATGATTAAACAACTATGCAACCACATGTTTTAAGCGTTTATTCTTTTTATTTCAGGTTAGAAGCCGACTTTATGTAGGTAAGGTCATTTCTCATTTCTCATATTTCTTGGGAAGATGATTTTTTTTTTTTCTTCTTTTAATTGAGTATGACAACATTTAGCCTTTTTTTTTTTTTTTTCTTTTAGGAAGGGAAAAGCAGCTTGCCAATAAAATTGCTGAACTACTTGAAGATAAATGCAAAATGCTTGAAAAACTCAGCCTCTGCAAGAAAGAGGTAATTATTCCTCAATTACTACTATATTTTCAAATATCTCAGTGAACTCATTTCCATATTTAAAGTGTTAAACTTAAGCATAAAAGTAAGTGTCTTAATTAAAAAGTGATTCTTCAAATGCTTTTTGTCAGTTTGTTTTAAGTCTGATTAAAGTGTTAGCAAGTTCTGCCTTAAAGCTTAATAGAGTATAGTGCACTGGAAATAAGTTTAAAATGTTTTATGCTGTGATTAACCTACTGGGGCTAAACATTTCCAGGACAGTCTGTGCCTTAACGTTTAGATTGCAGTTATGTTTCAGATTGGAGCATCACAAATTAATTCTATTTAAGCATTTTTTTTACATTTTGATATACACTGTGTCTTTCAGTTTGAAGATCTGGAATCATCTCTGAATGATGATAGCATTGTGAAAGATTCAACAGATGCATCTTGTCTAGAGGTAAAAACATGAAATGAGAATAACCTTTTTTACGGTTTAAGGCAGTGCTTTGGAAAATTCTGCATATTTAAGAAAAAAATACCTGATATGATTTGAATATATCGGTATAATCTACTGGTGCACAGATTAAAATTAAAATTTGTGTATCAGGCAAATAGATACATTCAATTCTGTACCTAAGATCCTATAGAGCTAGTTGTTTTGTGTTATTAATATGCAAGAGGCTACAGTTCTTTGAGATTTATCCTTGATATGATGATAGCTGTTAAATTTAATTTGTCACTTGGTATTAAAATGGTACTTAATACATACTTATTTTTGTAGTTAAGCATGTTGTATTAACTATCAAAATAACTTGATTTAGGAAACGCATGAAAAATTGAACAAGTCAAACTTGGAACTCAAGCAAGAAATAGAAAATCTTGAAAAAGAACTGGAAGAAGAAAAATCTAAGCACTCAGAAAATGATGAATTGGTGAGAGTAAAAATAACCCCATCTTTCTTGTTACTCAGTACATAAGTTATTTTTTCATGAGAAAGCATTCTCTCTGGAAAAGACAAACTAATATTTGATTTGTTGTTGTCATTTCATTTTAATAAATCAAAAGCTATATTTCTCCTTTGTCTGCATCCAAACTCACTATCATACTAGAAAAGTTAGATCCATAAAGGAAGATGCTGGAACTCACCTCCACCCACCCACATATATGCCCCCCCCCCACACACACACACGCACATTTTTTTTTTACTGATTTGGTAGTAGCAGTCTTCTCATCTTGAAGATTTAAACAATTTTCATAATTGTCCTCTTCAGTTAAATCTGTGGAACGAGTTATATGAAAGCTATTTTTTTTCAGGTGGCCGAAATTCAAAAGAAAGTGGAGACTTTAGAGAATGAAGCAAAATCAATCCAATCCCAAATTGCTGAGGTACATCTCATCTTTATATTTTTTTCTGTTCTCCATATTATTACTTGTTATTGCTTTGTCCATTAAGAAAGCAGAAGTAGTATTGTCTTTGCTTTTATATAGTTTGATTTAGTGATAGAAATCACAGGCTTTGATTGACATTTCCTAGGAAGCACTGTGTTCTCTTTGCCTTGTTACTCCTCAGTGACACATAGTGTTACAAAAATAATTACAATCAGCAAAAGTGAAGCTGCTTTTTTAAGAATTTTAAGAATACTTATTTATGTACGTACATAGCACAGTCAGAAAGTTGAAATAGAAGTCCAATAATACCACTGTGACCCCATTTCTTACGTCTTTCTCATTTCACTTAGGCTAAGTCCACCCTAAAAGTATTTGAGATTAATACAGAGAGACTCAAGACATCTGTTCAAGATGCGGCAGAGGAGAACTGCCATCTCCAGGAAAGTGAGAAGCAGGTAGGTTCTTTCTGTTGAAATTCCTGGGAAATTTTATATTTTCCTACAGTGGTATATAAGTAATACCTTTCCTAGGAGCTCATCATTGATGTGTTTGTTGATACCACCTGAGCTTTACAATAAATAGCAAGAAGAATGGGGCACAGTTTTAAAATTGCTTTTTGTTAAAATAAGTTTTGTCAAAAATATTCCTTTTTAAAAAGAAATAAATGCATTTGTTGGAAAACATTGAAAGATATTGTGGAGAGGGGAAGTACATTCCAGGGTAAGATAGGTAAGAATTTTGCTGAGGAAATTCTGAGACCTGGAAGAGGAAAAAGATTTGAGCAGGTCCACAGTCAAGATGCTTTACAGAGACGACCAGCAAGGGCCCCCATTCAATACAGAAAGTAAAACAAATGGAGAAATGGCAGTGTGTCTGAAGACAGGTGAGAAACATACTGTAGTATCCATATGGATGAACTAGTGCAAAGTAGCATGAAGGCACAGAAAGGACTGTTACTTCTTGGATTTTAGCTGTTTATTTTTCACAGTGTAGCTGAACCCCGCCCAAAGTAATTATTTTAAAATTCTTAGCAGGTGAAATGCTTGTCCTGTGCATAACTAGTTTTACATTGAAAATATGCCATCATTTTCTTCTTTTTAACGTTTTAACTTTAAACATTCCATGGAATGTTCCATTTTTATGGGATGTACTTATTTTCATGCCTGTCTGATCTCCTTGTTGTCTTCACAGTGCCCTGTTGTCTTTGAGGCTAGATGTAGAGGCTGATTGGTTTTTTGGCAGCCTTATAAAAAAACAGTGAGTGCCTCAGCCCTCCCTCTAACAGAACATCTTAGGTGTCAGACCTACTGATTCAGGAAAATAAACACTTCTGGAAATAGAAAAATTTCTGTGCAGGGACATTCCGGTTCCGCACACCTGTGTTCTCATTAAAACCTTCTCATTTTTTTTTTGTCAAACATATACTCCTTCAGAAAAGAAAAAGAAGTACAAGATGCAATTATCTTACATTCTATTACATTCTGTTCCTGGACAAATAATAGACTTGAGTATTCACTGTAAGATGATGTTTCTTGGCATCCGCCCCTAGCCCCGATGGGAGGCTCCAGTGACTGATGGGGTCTGGTAACTTTTGGGGTTCCAAATTTTTACTTCTTTGTGGAAAGTGTATTCCTTGTTTTCATCTTTTTTTTTTTTTTTTTTTTTTTTTTTTTTTAAAGGGCAATATAATACTAAAGGCTGAAAATCGCTTACATTTTGTAGACAGTCATTTTATATCAAGCAAAAATAAGAATATTTCAGTAAAAAACAACCAGGATGTAATTAACCTATTGGGTTTCTAGTTAAAAATAAAGCTTTTATAATTATTTTGAGATGAAATAGACTGGATATCATAGCTTTTTAACCATGTGTTTTAAGACTAAATACTATGTTATCAACAGACATGTTCTGCAGTTTTTAGTAATCTGAGCACATTTGCATATGTTGTATTTAGCTATATTTTTTTGGTAAGTGAAAGACCACACTCACAGAACCAGCAAAAAGAAGCTTTTATTAATATTTTCTTACAAAAGGTAGTTGTAAGCAATAAAAATTAGATTTTCTGTACCAGAATATCATTTTTTATTTTTATTTGTTTTTTATTCTTTTCTTTCTTACTTTTTAAAGATGGAATTTCACTTGTGTTCAAGAGGTAACAAAGATATTTTTGTTCATGGAAGTTAGGGTACTTTCTTCTTCTATCCACTTCGGCTAATTGGTCGTAATCTTATGGCACATCATAGCTTAACTGTTGTAACAGATGTGCTGTCTGAAAATAGATTTATGATGTGTCAGAGAGAGGATTGGGGCCTTTTAGTTTGAACAAGGGAACTGTTAATGAACTCCAAATTTCCTGTGCTTGCTTTCTTTCCTGCAGGAACATTTAAAAAATGATATTGCTTTAGCTCACTACAAATCCTTGCTATTTCTCTTCACTGTAATTCTTACAGAAATATAAAGTCATATCAGTTCAGTCTCTGTTTCTCTCAGTGTAGAATGAGTCTCTTTAAGCTTCGTTTCCCTTTGAGGAATGAAACTTAACGATAAAAGTAGTTTCCTGTGTGTGTCTTTTGAGCAATATTAGCATCAACGGTGTTTTTTATCTGTAATACCTAGTTTGCATGATGCTAGAAATTAATATGCAGCATTTACTTCTCGAAATGTGCAGTTCTGTGCCAGGTGTTTGCTTAATTTTGGTGACCTATATTTTGGTTATACCTTTTGCTTCGCCTTTTTAAGAGGTGTCCAGGCTTGTTTGTGTATTTGCATGGCAATTCTCCTGTTTAACTGCCACTTCTGTTCTTATTTTTGGTAGGAGGGACTGTTACATTTTTGTTGATCAACTAAGATGTCTGTTTCTGTACACTCAGTGCTTTTAAGATGGTTGGCTATTTGCAGCTATATTCTTTTCACAGAATAAGACACATGGTTCCCTATGTTTTTATAGTGTGAGGGATTTTTTTGTTCAATTGTTTTTTTTAACCTGGATCATTTTAATTTCCTTTTTATAATATGTAGGCGGGGTTTAATTACTTAATATGTTGCAATGCTTATTTTTTAATGGACCGGTGAAGTGTAGCAATCCCTTTGGATGCTGTAAAGTATTTTTGTAAAATGCAATTTTACTAGGATGTCAGCAAAATATAATCATAAATCTACTTGTTTTTCTTAGTTGACCATGCTAATCAGAGAAATATTTACTTCTAGATGCCGATTACATACAACTACTGCAACTTTCATTAACAGGGAGGCTATTTTAAAAATCAGACTTAAAAAATGTTAAGTGTGGACTAGAGTAGGGGAGACGGGACAGTTTTGCAAGTCATGCAAATTTGCATTGCTTTCTAAAAGCTTCTGGGTTTTCCTTTACCTTGCCTACCTCTTGTAGGTGGAAAAAGAGGAGAGAGAATTTCTGAAGTGGGTGCACATGTTGATGGATGAATCTTGTTCATTCTAGACATTCCCTGGTGTTTTGCAGGTGTTTGTTACACATATTGTTGCTAAATTTTCAATACGTTGATGCTATCTTTTTCTGAGTGAAATATTAACTGTTCTACTAATTTCTTAAAATATCCTCACAACTAGTTACAATAGAGAACTACTGCCACTAAAATAGTGGGACAATAATATAAAATTGTTACTTTCAACTCTTGAGTCTTTAGCTGGGTTATAGTCTCTCCTTGTTTAATTCTTATTGATGAGCTTAAGTTTCTGCATGTACGTAGATAATATACATAATAGGTTCAAGTGCTGCTCGCCCTTGATTCTTAGTTACAACAATAATCACACTAATCTAATATTCTCTTCTTAGCTTTTGCAAGAAGCTGAAGGATGGGGTGAACGATTTACTGAATTAAATGAACAAACTAAAATGTCTCAATCATCTAAAGCAGATATGGAAGAAGTACTGAAAAATAAAGAGAGTCAAGTTAAGGTAAATTATTACAGCTAGTGCTGAATCAAGTTAGATTACTAATGCTTACTGTTAATGATTACTAATGCTAATCATTAGCAAATTCTGAGGAAGTCTAACAACCTCTCCGTGTCATAATATGCAGTAAGTTGTTTCAGGTTTTTTGTTTGTTGTGTCCATCCTGTAATGTTTTGTTTCTTGCTAAGCAAACAGGGTTGCTTGGCAGCACAGCAGAGGGCAGTCTGTGGCAGCCTCAGAAGTCAGCAGGAAAAGCACATTTAATTCTGAAGAATATTCGCTTTTTTGCTTTGAGTTTGGGGAGGGTCACATATACTGCTTAAAGCATGTTTATTTGGCTATCTGAAGAGTCTTCACTAGGGCATATTTGTTGACCTGCAGGTTATATGTTTTGATAGGAAAGTAATGTTGGACATTAGAATTCTATGTATGAAGTTAATGTGTGAATGGAACTAAACAAAGGAGAGAACTTGAAAAAGTAATTGAAATGGTAACCGCATTTTCATTGCTTATATTTATTTTATTGTTCTTGTTTTGTGGGGGCTTTTTCTTAGTCATTGACACAGTATTTACTAAAGATGAAAGACTGGAGTTCAGCCTTAAGAGATGATGACAGCACTGAAGGTAATCACTGGGACACCGATGTAAAGACTGAAACAGAAAATGGAGAGCATTTAGGTGAGGTTTGTCTGGATTCCTGTTTTTAAAATTATTTAATAGATATTTTAGGAATACAGAATGAGCCTAGAACTTGCAGAAAAGTTTCAAGATAGAACTTTTACAAAGTCAGTGTATTTTCAAACCTGACCCAATGTTGATGTTCATGTCGGATATCTCAGCTGAAGCTTAGAAACCTCCAGAATAAAATAGACTATGATACTGGAGGGCAGTGTGGGTGCACAGAGGTAAAATATATATCCCTATTACAGAGTAACACAGAGAATTTGATACTCCGGCATATCTGGAATGGCTTAGTGTATGTTAGTGTAGGGATTCTTGAGCATTTGTAGGTGGATCTCTCACTTGGACATCTTCTGAAACCCTTTCTGGCAGTAGCCTAACTTCTGCCTCCTTGTTCTTACTCAGCTGTTAGGTATTGCAGGCCGCACGGTACAGCTGGGAGTCAGTGGGATGGAGGTGTAGGGCCCTATGTAGCGGCAGCAGCAGCAGAGAAGGGCCCTTCCTCCTTGTTCTTGACGCAGCTTCTTTGTATGGCAGAGCTGGTGGTAACGCACGCAGGGCACAGCCAGTAGGTCTGACAGTTTATGCTCTGTTCAGCACCTTTTAAATGTAGATATTCTCAGTCTGACAAAACAAAGTGTTAAAATATAGGCAATTTTTCCTGTTTTTAAAATATACTATTCTTATCATGGTATGTTGAGGACTTGTTAATAAATGTTATAAGTAAAATAGTGAAAACAAAACAAATATCTCAGTAGTAAGTTCTGTCACAAACTTTCCAATGCTGTTTATGTAATGTATTCTATTCTGTTAATCAGATGATCAGCAAAAACGAACCGTAAAGAAATTGATATATGCTGCAAAGGTATGTGATTTTAAGAAATGTGTGGATTGATGGGGCAAAAAATGGAATAAAAGCAATTATTATAAATTTAGATGCAGATAAGCATCTAACAGTAAAGCGGAGTTCAGCATCTTTTGATATTTAATTACATATTTTTACATGCAGATTTTTTCTAGCAATCTCCGTGAGCTCATTTTTGTTTTAATTTTAGTTAAATGCTTGTTTAAAGACTCTGGAAACAGAAAGAGAGCAAGTATATTCAAAGCTGTCTGATGAAAATAAAGCTAAAGGAGAGCTTACAGGTAATGTAATGCTTTGTTTCTAAGGCTAATAAGATGCTGTTTTTAGCAAATAATGTTATGGTCTGTGAACATTACTTCCACTGGGGAAAAAAAAAATATTGTATGAATATCTCTGCTTTCCTTCTAAAAAATCGGTATGTAAACTAGCTAACTAACTTAAGAAGATATTAAAGTGTAGTGATACGTAGTGACTGCTAAAGCACAATTTCTGAATTTCGTTGTATGGTGTTGGGAATATAGGAGCTCAAAATACATGTGCCAAGTGATTTTAATTCTGTAGTACCTTCTTTATGAAAGAAATCTGGACATGAAACAATAGACTTAGAATTTTGAAAAATTGTAGCAGTCTGTAATGAGTGTAAGCAGAAAGCTTCATAAAATTTACAATTTTGCATGTGGAAAACTGAGCCTAAAAGCATCTTACTCTGATTTTTCCTTTGTTGCATTAGTTATACTGAGTTATATTTTATAAAATTAAAATACAACCACATTAATTCCAAAAGGAGCTGCAATTAGGTATTGCCTTTTTAGCTAGCAGGCAGCGCAGTATTGATCATACTTGAACATACTGCATTTGGTTGTTTGAGTAAAACAGTAATTTTGAGGGTCATTAAACTGACTTTATAAATGTTTTCCAAATGGATTATCTCTGTTCCATAAAGGTATTCAGACTTCATTGAAGTTCTGCATCTTTCTTGACAAGAGGCATAGGAATAGTGGCTAGGAAGTAATGAGCAGGAAAAGGATCAGGACAGACCTTATTTTGGCTACATAGGGGTTTGACAAATCTGAGTTATCCCTTCAGACTATTTGGAGAGACTTCACTTGGCTAAATTTTCAAAAGTATATGATCATACAGACTCTACTCCTTCAGTAAAATGTTTATTATAATAAAAACCTTAAATGAAATTTGGATTTTGAATTACAAAACAGTGTTGTCCAGAGAAGCTGTGTGACTCAGAGGGATCAGGAAGGTTGAGTATTTGGTCAGAGTTGCTCTGTGTGGCAGGTAAAGAGCATGGTTTCTGCCCTCCATCAAAGAGGCATTACTGTTTCTCACTTGTGTAACTGATGGATGCTTGTTATTATATATTACTGCTTATTCAAACAGCATAGCGTCAGAGAATATAACAAACTTACTAGTTAATGAAATGTTGTGGTTATTTTGATTTTTGTAAACTATGTGTTATTCCCAATATAATTAATTGTTCCTAAATTTGACAGAACGTATAGAAAGCCTCCAAAGTGAACAAGTTTCCTTGCAGTCTGAAAATGAACGTTTAGACAGTGAAGTTCAAAAGCTTCAACAAAAACTTAAAGTCATGACTGAGCTTTATCAAGAAAATGAAATGAAACTGCACAGGTACAGGCTCCTCTTGATTTTTATATTCAGTATGTTATTTGATTGAGATTCTATACTCTTTTGAGGGCTGAAAATTACTGAAAATTTGAATACTACTTAGCAGGGTATTTTAAGTCAAAAATCTCTGGAATGTTAAACCTTCTTGTTTGTTTATTATTAAACTAATTTTATGGTAATTATTTTCATTATAGTCGTGGTGTCTTTCTTTAGGACTTTTCCACAAGCCTGTTACTTTTTTTTTCTTCTTCTTTTCCTGAACAAATCTTAGTCTGTGAAATAAGGTGGGTGCTGTTGGAAAGCTTGTCTTAAAATAAAGATATGACATAATTATCAAACGTATCAAACGTAATGAAAGAAAGGTATTTTGATGCTGCTTTAATTGTGGGATATATTTTCCACGGGGAAGAAAATTATGGCAGTGGAAGAATGGAGTTGTGTGCAAAACTAAATTTAGAGTTAAAACAGACAAATTGACTATTACTAGTAAATAGCATAGAATCCATGGGAATTACCTTATCCTGACAAAGAAAGACAGAATATGAGGAATGTGTTTCTTAACTTCTAGTCAGGATTTCAGTAGGGATTATGGTTTATTCAGTGAAATCCAGAAAGGTAAAGTAAGGACCGAAAACACAGTCGGTAGGAATGGAATATTGTTGTAGTAATTTGAAGTGTTTATGTGGTCAGAGGAGGGGGGACATCATCCTAGGGCATAAAACTAAAATTTCATTAGTAAGAAATTATTTCTCCAAGGACCAGACCGAATCTTGTAGGCAGCAAGAAAACCAGGACAAATTCTGATCCTGTCCTGAGCAGTATGCAGCATCTTGTTAAAATATTACTTTAGGTAACTGAATTCATACATGATGTGTAGATATTTGGCTTCTTGCAGAAGTCCCTGCCCTCTCCCCCAATCCACTATACTCCCTTTTTAAAATCAAATGCTGGCTTACGTAAAAAACGAACCTGTTAAAAAGAAACTATGATGTGCAGCCAAAACAGAAAATATTTACAGATGGTGTGAATGCTGTTTAATGACACTGTGTTACAGCCCAGAGCAAATATATGGTGCTTATCAAAGATTTTAGAGAGGCCGAAAAGGAGTTGGGAGAAGCCAGCATGATTAGATAGCAGAGTAAAAGAGGTGATTAGTATTAAGAAGGCACTTAAAAAAGATAGTCATGCCCAAGCAAATAAAAAGAAACTAGAAAATTGGAATTGAGGATAGACACTTAGAGCATGTTCAACAGATCCATGGTTTAGATGCTTTACTAGCAAAGAACTGCTGTTTAGAGGGAAGTGACCAGTTCATCCTGTTCAGATCTGTTAGGCAGTCACATTATCTGTGCGTGTTCTCAGAATTACCTTGTGCCTAGTTTGTAATCTGGAACGTGGATGTTTCCTCTTCAGCTCCTTGACCAAGGGTTACACAAAAAAAGAGGTGGGGAGGGACTTGGAAAGAATTTCATTCTTAATGGTGAAGAATCAGTTTATTCTCTGGAAAACATTTTTAAAATTTGAAGTACCAAGATAAATCGCAAAAAGTTAGTGCAGTTGTGGTTTTGTACATAGAAAATTGGTGTTTACTACCTAAAATCGATGCTTTTGTGTACAAGGGAAACTTTAATCTTTGAGACTGTGGAAGATCTTCAGAATTCCTCTTGGGAGCAGTGATAATCTGAATGTTTCATAAAGAACAGTTAATGAATAAATTAATAGGAATACAGACTACTTGTGTCACTATAAAACTTGTTATTACCTGCATAAATAGCAAGTATTCTTTATATGATTTGAGTAGTTTTTCTTGAGATACTCTACAGAATATGAAGTAGAATTAACCACAGTTTGTGACTTTTCTAAAGGAAACTGACAGTAGAAGAGAGAGAACGCTTACAGAAAGAAGAAAAGCTTTCTAAAGTAGATGAAAAAATTAATCATGCTGCTGAAGAACTAAACAGTTACAGGTAATTACTGATCTTAGTTACTGTTGTCACTTACTCTAAAGTGAAAGAAAGACAGTGAATTAATAGCATACCAGTGTAAGTGAATGTGTTTTCTTCAAGGTTTTTTTTTGTTTTGTTTTTTAATATGCTAATTTGTATGTAGTAGTAAATGGTAAAGGATTGTTTTATTAAAGAAATCAGGTATGGAAAAATCATTGGCATTTTCTTCCATTAAAGTGTTATTTGTATCGATGTTTTGGCTTTAAATGAATGGCAGGAGTTGGTCTCCAATCTAGAACACTTTACTGAACAGAGATAAAAATACTGAGGAAGTTAAAAAGAGAGTGTTATACACTGTGAAATACATAGAACATGCTCAGTTTTTCAATAGATCCTAACACAGTTACACATTACAGTTATAGAAGTGTATATCTTTATCTCCAAACTTGCCGAGCAGTATTAGTATTTATCAATTCTTTATGAAAATATTGTGTCATAGGAGTATTCTCTATAATTCTTTTTAACTGGTTTGGTCCATTTGGGTTTAAAAATAGCTGTATATAAACCAGATGTGCATGTGTGTCTGTTTTCTCAAAACAGAGCATAATTCTTTTATCTGTAGTGTGTATTTCCTATCTTCAATGTCTATGAGGACATTGACTGTAATGAATGATACTGATTAGCAAAACCCCCGAAAGGTCAATTAGATTCGTCCTTTCTCTAGAAGGTGAATTTTTGTAGATAGGCTTCAGCACTAATGCAGGAATACAGAGTATACTCTTTATGACTTAGTTCAAACATGAAATTTGTAGAGAGCTCTTATTTTTAAAGAGGATATTAATTTTGAAAATCTAACTAAGCAGCAAATGCATCTTGAGCCAGCCTGCTGAGGGAACATGGGACCTGTCGAGGATGCTGCGGGGCAGCAGAGCTGGCTCGTGTTGGTCTTGGAGTAATTCGGGTGCGAGTCGCTGGCCTTCGGGACTGGTTGTGGTGGACACTAACAGCACTGTGTTCCAGCCATATTAGTGTATTTTCTGAGCTGGGTAAGGGCTGGCTATTCTTGCATGCTGCAGTGTGTGATACCCTTTATATCATAGGCCATCCAGAAGTTTTTTGCATCATCCCTGTTCGGATCCAGTAGGTCTTAGAACTTCTGTTGCTACTGTCATTTTTTAGGTACCTCATGGTCCTAAGTGACGATGCTTCCTTCTGGATACAGAATTTCTAAATATACCTTGTGTTTGCTTTTTACTATATTTAAAATCATCTCCCTCAACATACTTTTGTTACAGTGTCCTATTTTCTTGTACAGGCAGCGAGCAAAAGATCTTGAAGAAGAGCTAGAAAGAACCATTCGTTCTTACCAGCATCAGGTGAGTGTTTTGTGGTACTTATCCTTCCTCTTTGATGTAGATGTTGTTATGGCAACTAAAATAACCTACGTTAAATACTATAGTAGATGCTCTATTTGGTTTTTCTTTTTCTTCTATTTAAGGCCATATAGTTTTGTTTGACAAAATTTCATAGCAGAAATCACCAGATAGCTTTTAGTAAGCTTCCAGTTTAAATTTAAATGTCTCATAATTATCTGCCTATACTAAATTTATGAATGAAAGCTTATAGTTGGTCTTAGATTTCTTTTTTATTTAAGTAGTGTACTTCAGTGATCATCTAATTAATGTCTCTTTTTAACAGATTACTTCACAAGAGAAAAAAGCTCATGATAATTGGGTATGTTCCAAATACTAAGATTTTTAACTTTTTACATGAAGTACTGTCATCCTTTTCAATTATTTGGGGGCTTGCTTTATAATTTTAAGTTTCTAATTTAAAAAGAGATAATCAAAAAGCCTTTACCTTTCAACTTACTGATTACTTACAGAAATATGCAAAAGCATGTTAAAAAAATCTTACTTCGTATAAAAATAGTTGCCGTAATTAAGTTACATACCTATGAGTTCAGTAGAATGATACTCCAGAGGTATCAGTAGTATTTTAGCAATAAATCTGATGGAGTAAGATGTTAGCTTTTAACAAATGCCCGCTGTTTTGCTAATAAAAGCTTTTGGCCTTGTTTCAGTGCCATTTTAATGTTTTCCCTGGGTGTACTCCACTCCTTTTAAGTACTAATAGCAGACAGTATGTCCTGTGAGAACATTATGTTCCACAGACAGCTTTGCAAGAATGTTGCTACGTTTTACATCTTCCTTCAAACATGATACTTAAAACATGTTAGTCTGGAGATATTTTACATTTTCACAGAATTGTCTGTGTAAGATAGAATTGGATTAAAAGCTATGATACTTAGTGCTCATAATTTTACAGATATTAGCTGTATTTTAAAATAAAACTTAACTGTATAAAATTTTATACCTTAAATCCTATACGTATTTTGTAGATGCTTCAAAGCAGATATAGCCACAGTGTTTCTGCAGTCTTAAGAAAGAACAGGAAAACCAGATCAGTTCCTCAAAAATGTAGATAGTAGAGTTGCTAATGTCATTTGGTGATGTATGTGAGCCTCTGTTCCATACGCTTTATACATGAGTCCTTTATTATGAATATTCAGTTTAAACAGTTTTTATAGAACCATGTCTTGGATCTACAATCGGTAACAACCATGAAGCATTTAATAAGTAGCAATAATTAAGCATCTGATTTGTTGTCCTTTTCTGAAGTTGACCGCACGAGCAGCTGAAAGACATCTCAATGATATAAGAAAAGAAAACACACATAACAGACAAAAGTAAGTGCAGTATTGGTATCATTCTGAACAAAAACAGTTTAGCTATGCAAATATGTTTTGGATTTACATAATTTACTGTTTGCTAGACGTAAGTTAATCCATTGTGGCCCAGCCAAGGGACAGCCCTTGTTTCAGATCTGCAGTGGGACATGGAGTCATTGGAGCGCTCGCATAATGACAGCAAACAACAAAAGAAGAAATATGTGAAGTAGAATAATGTAGAACAGAACATACTATGAGGACTTATGATTTTTCCCTTTTTTCTTTTTTCTTTTAATCAACGGGAAGCGATGATTACTGAATGAATTTGCAATTTAACTCAAAAGTTAGTACTTAGTTAACAGATGCAATAGGATGGAGGGGGAAAAAAAAAGGAAGAGAAAGCTTCATGTGAACATACTAATACTTAATATGAGATCTGTAGTACTTGTGTGACTATGCCATGCTAGGAATCTCGACTCTAACATGCCACTTCAATTTTTCAATTGGTGTTTAAATACAGTAGGGTAGGGGAATGCCTTGAGGAGTTCTTAAATATTACAGAACTTTTGAATTATCTGTCTTATTTTTTGTTTGTTTTTAGTTATGGAAAATAGTATCTTGGTCTGTTAATAATTTTAATAAAAACATTAGTAGTAAACAGTGTAATCAAATAAAACTTCTGTAGTTCCTAGTTATTTCTTCCCTTTTTTGCTGTTTATTTGCAGATTAACTGAAACAGAATTTAAACTTGACCTTTTAGAAAAGGATCCTTATGCTCTTGATGTTCCAGTTAGACCCTTTGGCAGAGGTACAGTATTGAATTGTAAAATAGAGCCTGTTTTTTTTTGGTTTCTGGTTTTGTTTCCCAAGACCACACATATGTAATTGTTGGAAAACTCTCTTGGCCTGTGTATGTACAAATAACAGTCGTTAAAACAAAATGGGTCATAAGTGACTCGAGGTCGCTTTGAGTATTTTCTTGAAACTGAGAATGTGGGTAGTATCAATGAGAGTAGACTGCAAATATGACACACATGGTAATTACAGCACAATTCTTATTGCATTTGTGATCCAATTTAAACCTCACCTGAGAAGTTAATTACTTTATACAGTTTGTTAAACTAAGTATTGTGAACTTGAGTATTTTGTTTTAACTGTTCCAGAGCATTCCCCATATGGACCCTCACCAATGGGCCGGCCTTCATCTGAAACAAGAGCTTTTCTTTCCCCTCCAACTTTATTGGAGGGTCCTTTAAGGCTTTCACCTATGCTTCCAGGTGGAGGAGGAGGAAGAGGTACAATTCTTCAACTTGAAAACCTATCTATTTTGGATTTCTCTCTCCTCTACCTGTCACACCTTTTCCTCATGATGGTGACAAAAAAATACTAAAACAAGCAATTCATTATAAGCAATTCCTGACATAAAACTTTTTTGATTTTCAACTTCTAAAACTGTCTGGTATATAACACCACAATGGAAAATTCAGGTATTGCTAGTGGGTTAGTTTGGTAGGTTGACTTCAAAGGATAGATTGAGGAAAGTGAAGAGTCAAATTTAATTCATCATGTTTTATTTCCTGGACAAACGGTTTGCTGAAATAAGCTTCCGACTTTAAGTTAAACAAGAGTAAGTTAGTTTTCTGAAGAAGGATACTGCCACTTCCATTTCAGTGGTCCAAAAACTGTGAGAGAAGGAGGACGAATTTTATGTTATGAAAAACAGGATGGTTTTATGGGACTGATTTAAAAAAAAAAAAAAAATCTGCAGGTAGCTTTTGATACAGAAAATATTTTGCTTTATTTTGTTTGAAGTATGAGGCAAACTGTGTACAGGATGTGGCAATTCCTTCCTTAATAATGAAAGGAAAATGAAGATAATTTGATGAAATTAAGGAGTAGAATGCGGAGATCAGGAACAGTTGAAAGCAAGATGTGGTATTACGGTTGTTAAGGGAAGAACAGCACTTACTCTTTCAGTTCTTATTGATGTTCTTGTAAATAGTGTTCCTGGAGTTCAGTCATCTGTTACAGGTGATGAAGAAGTTACTGTTAGCTTACTACTACTGCTGTGCCTGCTGCCACCTGAGCTTAGTATTCCATAGGAAATATGGCTAAAATCTGTAAGGGTTTCACTAA
>VZSV01000079.1:1054722-1070601 GCA_013398735.1 Nothocercus julius
GCGGCTTCGTCCGGAACGCGCCGTGCTCCGGGCACCGACAAAGGCCAGACTGAAGCGTGGTCGGTAGTCAGAGTCTATTTAATAGTGGGACATCAAAGAGTACTACACATTTTGCTAGAGCACATCAGAGTTTGATTTAAGCGATTGCAACGGATGCAGGAATTTCTCCAAGAGTTGTCTGCTATGTTCTGAAGTCCACAATTTGCTGTATCAGTCTAATAAGTCGTATCATGATATATTGCTTATGCTGACTGGTCTGATCAGCTGATCTTTAGCAAAGCACCTTCCCCTTCCTCCCTCCACCTCAAAGCTGTTAACAAAGTATCAGCCAAATAAGAAAATTTTACCATACAACTTATTTTAGACTCTAAATTTTGTTGACCTAAGCATTACGGGAGCTACCAGGTTATACACAGCTGCAGGATGACTGTTGCAGTTTAATTCTAAAAATTCTCATGCTGATACAATAAAATATTTTATACAGTGATCAATTTTTAATGCTTTATTCATTGATTAAAAGAATATACATTTAACATAAACCATACAACATCAGTCATCAATTCAAACATTCAGCTGGTTTCCTTACATTTTCTGTCAGGAGTTTTTTTTTTTTTTTGAATTATTCTGATCACATTTATAAGATAAAATCTCACCACATCTGGCATATACACACACTGTGCCAGTGGATTCACTCTACTGATGTACATATAAAATCCGCATGGTATGTGCTCACTGGAGACAAAACAGCGCACACCTGTCAAAAGGTCATTTTAATATAAGATGGTAAAACCATTTGTAAAACACATATAAACTTTTCCATAAATAGAATCATATCTGGACATCTGTTGCATAAATTGTGTTTTCCAAAGCTTACAATATAGCAGCCAGGTCTCAGCACTGCTGGGCACCCACGTTGGCCACTTACTTTATTATTGCAGACTGTCCTTTAAACATTAAATGCACAACATTCGTACCACTTAAAACTGGGGTCAGGTGGAAGTCTCACAGAGACCACGTCTGTACCGCGGTTGCCCTGAAACAGTTAAATCGGCTTTTAAAGCCTCTCAGATATAACAAGATTTTAAAACATACTTCATGGAATGTTCTTCATGCATCGTAGCAGCTCATACCTGTGATAGAACAAGCTTTGTATTTGTTTCCTTCCCTTCCTTTACATTCACTATTCACAGTGAAACAGGTGCATGTTTGTGTAAGAGTTCTGAGGTTGCTGACTGAGCCACAGCACAGCTGTGTTACCACAGGTCGAAATTCGACCTTATATATTACAATCTAGCAGTATCTGGCTGGCCAGAAGTTGGCCTGCCCCTGCCAGCATGTGGGCACTTCTTCGTTTTTAATCTATTCTTTGGCAGCTGACACAGGCGCTGACAGAGAAAATCCAGTGACTCGGTTGCTAGGGATTTCACGACTAATGTTTGTTTGCAGGTGTAGACCTTTGCATCGAGATCCTCACTGCTCTGCTTTTACCTCATCGGAGTGCGTACTCTGCTTTATTCTTCTAAGCCTGAGCCCAAAGCTAACGTCTAAGGAAGACGGCAGAACATGAGAATAAGCTGGGATGAGCTTAGAAAAGAACCAAACAAAACAAAACAAAACAAATCAGAAAGACTTCAGCTTATGGAGTGGACCTGCGGGTGCGAGCCTGTGAAAAGCTGGCGTTTCACACCCCTGCTTAGCAGCCAGGAAACAGTGCACGGTAGCGAGTGGCGCTTGCAAGACTCTCTGCGCGGAATAAAGCGGAGTGAAAGTCTTAACAACAAGCAGCCCTGGATCATCTTCTCTTCCCGTTAAGCCTATTAAGTAGCATGCGAGCAGATAAAGCCAACAAAGACTGCAAACAAATCCACCGGGCTGTGGGTATTAAAAAGAGTTGGCTCCTGAGCACAGAACTCCGATATAATAGTAAAATCATTCAAAATGCAGTTACTCAATAAAAATAAAGTTAGCCGGCAACCTCAGACAGCCTTTGGCCATAGACCTATAAGGTTTGGTAGCCAAGTCCATTAACCGTGAAAGCCCTAAACACTGCCACTTTCAGCTTCTAAACCAATACCCGACTACGTTCTTTGATCAAGAAGTAGAATACACATATATAATTCTATATAGCTAATACTGATTAAACACAGCACAAAAGGGTTAATTCACACTACTGAAAAAAAAAAAATAATAATAATAGGACCCTACTTGCATATGTAACCACAGGAATTGTAAATAAAGAGCTAAATGCCTTCACTGAAGCTTTGCATCTCTCTATAAAAATGACGGGTGGGCTCAGTGAAGACGCTGAGCAGCTCTATGTCCATGACTGCGTGCCAAGGCCGCCCCAAGCCGAGGGATACTTGCTCAATGAGGTTGTGCACCGGATCCACATCCTGGTCAGCCAGTTCTCCTTGGTCAAAATCGATGCTTTCCTCTGTGACTTCAAGCACTTTCAGATCGGAGCCACGAAGGCGAGCAATTGCAATGAGATTATGAGCCCAAACTGTGTAACCTAGGGAGAAAAAAAAACAGAAGTATTGCTCCATCATCTTCTTGCAAGGCATCTGATGAAGTATTCAATCCCACAGCACCTCAGCATCTTTCCCAGCTCATCTGCCAGGTAGAAGATGATGAGAATTCCCCTGCAGCAAAGCTTCTCCCTGCCCTCCTCCCCAAGTCATCAAGCCCCATTTTATGTTTCCTGGCGTAAAAAAAGATCAAAATATTTCAGGTATTTTTATCAAGTTTTTTCTAGCCTCTTTTTTTTTTTTTTTTTTTTTTTAGTATCTGTAGAAAAATGAACTTCTTTACGCCAACTTAGGCATTATCTATAATTTCAGACCTCCTCCAATCCACTTAATAGCATAAATAGGTAGAACTGAAGTTAGCAAAGCATTAAGTCTGTGCATAGAAGGACCAATCTAAAATTGTGCTTATGTGAGGGGGAAAAAAACCAAAAACTTGACATCTTCTTCATTGCATTAAAAATCAGAAACCTCTCCAGGCATTAAGTCTTGCTGATATATATATTGATATATCAGTATATATATACACACACACACACACATCCAGAGCTTGTTATTATGTCTGCAGCCAAACATAATTATAAAGCTTCCCCGTTTTCCCCTGAGTGTATGCTAGCTTCCCTGTTTAGTACTGTCTACTCCCCAGCTGCCTGCTAGTTTTCTGTATGTTGGCTAAGGCAAATGCCAGGCTCCTCCTTATGCAGATGCCAAACACAACCCCCCCAAGCAATTCCCTTCTCAGGAGGGAGCTCTGCCCAATTAGTCCTTCCACCGCAAAGGAAAGGCTCATTTTGTCTTCGTTACCACTCTTGCAGGTGCTAAGCACCGTGGGGAAGCGGCCACACGCATTCTGAGTTGCAGCCTGCAGAGTGTTTAAGCCTCTGAGGAATAAAAACCAGCTGTGGCTTGAGCTTCAACAGGGCAATTAAGATATCTGGATATGTCAGGATGCCCAGGAAGACATCTGATGCAAAATGGAGAAAGGACTTCAGGTCAGCTAGGCAAATAGATTAAAGAGATTCTCATTGCTGCTTTTTTCACTATCTCCTGCTGTTTAGAAGAGATGTCTGTAGTTGTAAATGTGTTGCTGAAAGGGCTTCTTGGACAAGGAAACTTGCACACATCTCTGTGGCTCATTTCCAGTGTATCAAAAATTAGGGATGTGCTACTTCTGCAATTCTCATCTGCTGATTTTTCACCTCTAATAGGATATTACACCCAAGGGGCCATTCAGCCTGTACTGATTATGTTCCTACCAGGATCTGAAGGAGCTCGCAACACCTTCCAGTTATGACTGTACACGGAACATAAAACCTTTAGAATGTTTTATATGAAGTTTCTCAGTAACTTTATTTGTATGCCAGACTGTCCCACTCTGCTCCTATCCTATTTTATCCCATCCCCTTTCACGCATTTTTCACACATTCCCTTCATCTTGCAGGAAATGCCTGAAATCCTTCCCTAGGTTTCTGTTCCTGAGGACGCCACCTTGTTGGAATTGATGATACTTCCCACTAATGACAGAATGAAATCTTGAGGCAGCCAGTGAAAAGTATTTTTAGGGTTTGCTTTCTCCTCCTCTTTTGGCTAGTAACAAGTGGCAGCCAATGCTGTATGTAGGTCTAAGTCCTACTCACTGCAAACTAAAAGCACTGAAAGGAAGAAGATCACCTTTCCTCCTTAAAGGCAGAGAAAGCTTCTGAAGGAAGCTTGATGGAGTCACTAAACACCTTAACAAGTACCACCAAAATTCCTTATTTGGTGAAAAGCAAAAAAACACAAGCATGAGGATAAGTTCCTGTACTGAAGCATCACACATTCTAGATTTTTCTTCCTGATATTTTTCCTGTGAGGAAAAATATACCTAAAAAAAATATACTTACACCAACTACAATATATAATATGCTATACTACAATGCCCAAGAAGTTCTATGATTAGCTAAACAAAGATAAGGAGGTTTATAAATAGCTTCTCCTACAAAGAGGGGGGAAGAATGTGAATTACCATAGTACCAGAGGACTTTCCTGCATTAGGAGGGTACTTTAAGATAATATTTAATTAAAAATCTCTATCTATCAAGCCCCAAAACTTTTATCCATGCACTAAAGACAAACTGCTAAAAATCACACTTTATATAGACCACATTTACATCATTTTATAAAATTGGTTATAACATTAGTTATTTGCCTTAAATTTGTCTGGCAATTTTAACTGCCAGCAGGTAGGGTACTTGACACACAGCTGAATGCAGAGGTGCAAACTTCTTCTCCATTTGAAATCATATACCTAATATACAGGTGATATAAACCTAGCTGTGGCATTATTAACAAAACACCACTGCACTTGGCAGGGCAATCTCTTCCACATTATTTTTTTTTTCACTCTGAAAATAGTACAGTCTTAAATTCCCTTCATTGCCTTCATCTGCTGGCAAAGTATTACCAACACTGCTAATGAACTTCCTCCCCTCAGCCTTGAGTGATTTTAATCCATATTATTCACAAACAGGAAGCATAATCATCTCATCCTAACAGCATGTGAACTCATGGTAAAAGAGCAAGTGTTTTCAATGCTCATTTTCTCATACCCAACCACCTGATGGCACTTAAACCATGCATTCCACTTTCAGGAGAAGCCTTTGGAATACCTCTTAGTTATCCTCCATCCTGTAGCAATCTAGGAAAATCCTATGTAACTTCTCATTAAAAAAGCCAGAAACTATATACTATAATCAGAAGAATATACAGAACACATACAAAACAGACACTGGTATTATCAGACATGGAAATCTGCTATAAGTTACAAGAGCTTACGTAGCAACTATCTAGGACACTTCTGAGCAACACTCTCACTAAAACACTGACTATAAAGGTGAGAGCGTTAAAATTGTTTAATTCCCATACTACACCTGTGCAATGAGTTACCTACCATGAACAGCTAGAAGAGAGAGTCTTGTGCACCTCCAGGCTAGTAAGACAAGTGGATCTTCATTCCGGTTGTCACTAAGATCTGGGAAGCCAGACATATCTATCACATCATTCATTAGTATGAAATGAGTGAGGAACTTGTCGTACTGCCTGGATATGAGATCAACAACGGCCCCTGAAACACAAGTGATGTAGCTGTCAAAGTGAATCCTCTCTAGGGGGATACTGGGCTTAAGAATCCTTAACATATCATCACTCTTGACATCAAAAGCCATTATATAGACCCGAAGATTAGCGCTGTTGCGTGTCAACGCCTTCCAGTTCTCGTCTTCTGGCATGCTGTCCAAGGACTTGTGCATTATGGAAACACTGTGGACCAGAAGAGACAGTCGATGCAAAGGCACATGGTTGCTATCAGCCAGGACTCTTGCCATCTCCGCTGTAAAATCACAGAAATCCAAAGCGAGCGAACGCAGGTTCACGAAGCGCTCCAATTCGACGGCAGTGATCAGAGTGGTGTTACCAGGGATGTGGTTGTCCAGCAAGCTCAGATGTTCCATGGTGTTGGCTATGGGGTTTGACAAGGAGGACAATGACGTGGGAGTTACTATTTGCAGCATGAACCCACAAGAGAGCCATTTCAATTGCCTGCTATTGCCTAGTATCTCTTCAAACAGCTGTTGTATTCTGCAAGTAAAAAACAAAACAGATGATGATCCTATTAAGCATGGTTTAGTCTTACCAACGCATACCAATCTATTTTTACTCAGGAGCAACTCTTCTTTTTATGACCATATTCTGCAGGAAGGTGCTACTATGAGGGTTCTCATGAACTACAAGTTTCAGTGACTGACTCTACAGACCTCCCGTAGCAATTTAACCTTCATTGCACTTAAAGGGTCAAAATTGTAAACTAACTTGAAAAACACTATGTGCTTTATCTTTTGAAAACAGCAGTGCCATCTCTCAACCTTCATTTCATGTTTCCCAGCACACAGTAACACCCTCCCACGCACATACTAAGGCTATGCAAATATAAAAACCTTTTAAAGTTCTTATTAAAAAAAAAAAAAAAAAGGTTTTGTATTTGCATAACTTCTCTAGGACTGCAAATTCAGCTTGACGATAAAACTTTTCACTGAAAAGTTGGAGAAACTTGTTTTTTAGGCTAAGTCAAAATGATCTGATTTTTCTCATTAAAAGGTAAAAAACAAACACATAACAAAAAGACTCTTGAGATAATCCTGAATTCATGTCTGATGGGGTTTTCAAGCCACCACAGCTTCAAGTTATACCCCAACAACTTTGACTGAATAACATTTCAATCTCAAATATCGATGACAGATAAAACCATTTGTTGTATAGTGTAATTATTATCCACTTATTATGATGCACACCCCTTTTTTAAATGAAAGTTCTCTGGAATTCAATGTTTAATTCAAAAAGGCAACAAAAATATTTTAAGCTAAGTTCTAGTAGTAGAGTTAATCTCCACAAGTCTCCTCTAATGAAGTATTTCTCAGTCTCCATTCCACAGCTGCTAGGGCACAAAATATTCCCTCTGCCCTAGTACCAAGTGTTCTTCTGTAGGCGTATATATTCCAGAGCATCTCAAGGCCTGGCCAGTGAGAAGGGAAGCTCATCTTTTGAGCAAGGCTATGACAAGCTCCCTCAAACTTCAAGAAATATGATGTAAAAGCATAAAGTACAAAATTAACAGAAGTTCCCATGTGTCAGATCAGATAACCTTTTGCATAGAACATTTTTTCCTTTGTTATGAATACCTGCATTTATCACACATCTAACTGAGCTCAGAACAATTTTATGAAGTTTTTTATCCACATTTCAAAATAAAACAGCATGCAGAGAGGGGAAAGAAGAAGAAAAAAAGGCCTATTTAGCCCAGTATCCTGACTGACAGCAAAGAAACAGAAAAGCCCTAGATATGGAAGAGTGATGCAACAAGGGAAGAACACAGTGACACTTCTTGAAGATTTCTACCCATTTTCAAAAATTTGCAAACTCAAGATGTCTTGAATCAGAGGTGGCTTTATGCATTTAGTAACCCTAATGGAACCTTATTTCTGTGAACTTGCCCAAACTCTTCTTTAACCCCATAAGCTTTTAGCAGCCAATACATCCAGTAATAAGGAATTCTGGAGTGCAATCATCCCCGCTTCTTGCTTGTTCAGAACCTACTACCTACTCCCTTTGATATCCTTTATTTTTTTCTACTTCAAGAAAGTTAACAAATTAATCCTTATTCAGCCTCCACTTTGTTTGCATATGTGTTCTTCCTTCTGCCAGGAATTCACTGAATTTGCAAGGCATGAATTGTCTTTTTGAACAGAAGAGTTGGTAAAGTTACTGTATTTATCTATGCACTATATATAAACCAAGGAATATTTTGTACTGTTTTGTCTAGTCTAGTCAGCCATAAAGCCTATAGCTCTTCCAGATATTTCCTTTTTGTTTGTTTGTTTTTTAATTGGCAGCTGTGACAAATTAACTCAGGTTTTAAACAACAGGTTAAGAGTCACCAATAAAGAAGCTCTGCTATTTTATCCCTAAATTCTTTTAGAATTCTAGTGCTATTTGACTCAATATCATTTAATTTTGTCAGTTTGTTTCAAAATTATTTCTGCTGATGTTTAAGTCACAGGCAGATTCTCTGATGACCTCCCAAAGAAAAAAATTCTACCATAGAAACCTCTTAAACTTCCTCCACAACTAACGCAAAGGCTCTCCCCCAGTTTCAGCATACATGCCTATGAAAGACACTGTAATAGTTGCAGAAATGACATACTTTATTTGGGAATATTCCAAGCAGTCAATCTTAACAGAGCATGTATTATTTTAAAAAGCTACTGAAAAGATGACAAAATAATTCCAAGATGCAAATGTTCAGGAGAATACCACCACCTACACCTCATTTAAAATGTGCTTGAGGTAACTGAAAACATCTAAGTTTAAAACATTATTACTCTAGTATTTATGCATTTTGACAATGAATAGAAACATGAAGTAAAAATATCTACACTATATGTAACTTTTTTTTTTTTTTTACGATACTGATTTTATGCTATCTACTTAACTTTCTAGGGGTAGCACTGAAGTATTTACACAAGTAGATAGATTGTGCTGGTAGTCTATCAGTCTATAAGTCCTATGAAAACTTTCTAGCCACCCTTCCTCAGTTCCTTACCAATTTAATAAAAAGATTATTAAACAGGTCAAAATAGAATGTTTAAGAAAGATCACCCTTGGACTATTACTAATACCTGCTTTTTAAGTTAGTAAAAGGCCAGAAAGGAAGCAGAGTATCTACCCTGGGTTATTATTTCAACGGATCTCAAACAAAATCTTCAAATATCCTACAGGCTTTTTTCCTATTGTACAAACTTACACAAGTCCTAGTTACATGTCTGCACCAAGCTGGAGTTTACAAGAATTATCTGAACTGTGTTCTAAACACACATGAAGTAAATTCTCAGATCAGCACTTTATCATCATACTAGCTTATGCTTCTACTCCTGGCATGTAGTGCAGCAGCTCATTTACAAAACTTTATAGAACCCTAATTTAGTAAATATAAACACAAAACATAAACTAAGCTCAGCTCATGGGCAGGAAAAAAAAAAAAAAAAAAACCCACAAACTAAATTTAAGCCAGTGATTGCTCAGCAAAAGTAACTAGTTTCTCTTCCTGGGGTTCCTGCAAACAGGAAACAGCCATGTTCTGAGATGCTTGTCATCATCCTGAAGACTACCAATGTCCAAAAAAAAAAGAAGGAAAAAACCCTGTGAACTACAGTACTTTCACAAATAAACAAAAAGACAACTTTCAGAGTCAGAGAACATACCAAAGCCTGACTAGGCAGCATCAATTACCGTTTAAGGCCAGAAAATGGTCCTACCAGTACTGAAATGCATGGATGGGCCTGAACAGGAAGCAAACATAATTACTAAGGTCCATATGCTGCCCATTTATTTAATTAAAGACTATCATAGTGTTATGTTTAGTAACAGGGGCTAAACTAATTCTTTTGGAAACCAAACTACCTGAACCACACGGCTCAATCATGAAAAGCAGATTCTAGAAAGTAAAGTTTAAGTGACTACTCTTTATTCAGCTCAAGATAAACGTATTTATTTATGCTGAGGTTCCACACTGTAATGAACTGAGTCATGAAGAGAATTTTAGAAAGCAACCACAGACTCACATAAAAATGGAAAAAAAAACAAGCATTACCAAATCCATGCATTGCACATACTGATCACTATAAAGGCAGGTCTCTGAAAATATGGTGCAAGGCCTCCCTTTTCCCAGCATAATTCTTAGCTGTTATTTAACAGGGTTCTGTGCTGAGATTTCACTCGTGGTCTGCTGGATGCAGCTTAATGCTGTGGATTTAAGGTATTGCCATGTTTTTCTTTCCCAAGTGTTTGAATTGTAGGAAGCAACTTGAAGTTTACTACCATACAGGTTCCAAAATCTTCAACTAACAACAGCAAACTCTCTCTGTAGACTACCCAGCATCTTTCAGTGGCAGGCAGCAGTATCCTTGCTAGTGTTCTAACTGATCCAAACACTCAAGTGCAAGAGACAACACTAAGAAGCCATAAGGATTTATTTCCTGAAGTACACACTACTAGTGCAGACAATGTTTGCACTGCTAGCTTTTATTTAATTTTAAAAGATCTAGCAAGTTTTCCAAACCCACTGCTTTATTCTACATAAAGAAAAAAGAGGTAGCCTTTGTTTGCTCATTCCACTATGTGCAAAGTATGTCGATATCTATGTGAAAGAGTAACTTCATATTAGATAATTAATGAACTTTCAATGTCTTACAGCTCTGAAGCATGCATAATATTTTTTGTTATTTGTTTGAAGTATTTAACTGCGTGCTCAGCTGAGTAAACATCTGCTTAAATAGTTCTTTAAGCCCCTTGCCAATGATGTAATTGTGTATTTTTTACACTTTCCACAAAGAATACTGAGGAAGGAGCTTTAATCAAACAGCTATCTCTTACCCACACACAGCACTCAAGTACATGTTAAGAAAAGTCTCAAACTGCTCTAATTTCTGTATTGTAAGCATAATAGGATAACAAAGACACAGTGTGTGATACATATCTGTATTTGCATTGTTTTGTTAAATTTGAGTCAGAAACAAAAAATTAGTTAAACAGATTGTGTTCACATACACACACTGATCTGATAAAGTATGTAGGCTAATCCTAGAACTACTAAAAACACAGTAAAGTGCAGTCACTAGAGAAGCCAGACTTATTCCACTCCCAAACTACTGGGGGAAAAAAAAATTAAACTGACAAATTATAATGATAGTACTTTAGTTTTACCTCTATAGAAAGCTTTAGCAGAACTGCTGAACGAAATGATTTAGCATCACTCCTCTGTGGTAATTTATTCTAGATGTCAGCAGCTTTTAAAATTGTACTTGACCATTTGAAAAAAACAAAAAACAAAACAAAACAAACACCCTCACTATTCTGACTATAATCATTTAAGGACTGCACGGCAGTTTAATTATAGGAAGCTAATACACCCCTGAACTAAACAGGCACATTGTGAACTAGGATTTCCAAGGAATTCTGCAAATATGTAACCAAGTTTTGAGATTTAACTCAAAATAATGTTTGTATTTCTGTCCTCCTTCAAGTCTACTTGTTGCATTTCCTCAATATTCTAATGTCTGGCATATACTTGTGAAATGCATCACATGACTTCCCTTTCCAATTTCTTCATGTATTCTGAGAATAACAGAAACAGAGGTACTGCTAACAAATCTCTAGCCTTCCCTCCTCTTTCCTCCTTGCCATTAACATAATATTGTTTCTAGAATACAATGAGAAAAGGAAAGAAAGGATTCTCACCCTGGTGGGAGAAAAAAAAAGAAAAAAAAAAAGCCACAAAAAGCTGAGCCTATTTCATGTAAATATTAAGGTGGAAAAAAAAGTAAAAAATAAAAACCTTAGGAATTTATATTCTCAGCCTATTAAAAGACCTGAAGCTTAGTCAGGCACCTCAGAAATGAAAAGCTGATAATTTTGATAATTTGCAAACAGAACTCACTGCTTAATTTTTTTGCCATCAGGGTCAACCTTGCCGAGGTATGTATTTGATATACTTCCATGTTGCTGCAGAATGCTTATATCCCCAAAGAGACTTAATTTCTGGAGGTTCCTGAAAAAGAGCGAAAACAAAAATAAACGTTTATAAAAGGCCAAACAACTGCAGGGAATCATTCTGAGTAAGTCAGGCACATGCAAAAAATTCACATTATTCCATGGAACACATAGGCCTTTCTGGGAAACATCTTACTGTCCTGGCGTGTAGGCACACGAGGAGCTCCAAAAACCAAACCGACGTGCAAAGAGGAAGAGGACTATACAAACAGCTGAAGGCAGCTGTAAGAACAAATGCCAGTTTTTCTATCCTCTGCAGAACTAGAGACATGAAAGTGATGGTAGTTTTAGAGTACTATTCAAACACTGCTTTGCACTTGACAGTTAGCATGGCAAGAACACCAGTCAATTCCAAATGGCTCCAAGAGTTAAAATCATCTTAAGATGCAGATACCAGTTAATCTGTAGCTGACTAAAATAGTGAGTTACATAAACCCTTATTTTCACTAGCTTACAAATCATCAATTCTTCAGATCTCTTTCTAGGAAAATACAGTTACCAACAGGAACAAACAAACCAACAAAAACANAATTCTACATTTTCAAGTAATTATGGATTGCAATCTGTAATACTCTTTTTTTTTTGGTACATCTAAATTCTCCTGTTTTGAAGCATCTACACTAAATAACTTGCAGCTAGTGATTAACTTTCAGGAAACTGGAGTCATCTGCTATTTATTCGTCTCTTCCATTTGGACATGGCAACAACACTGACAATATTTTGAGCTTTCTTTTACTCAAAAGCTGTAGAAGATAGCCTGGTATGACACAGAATACAGCAGAAACACCCAGCATTGGTGTTCACAGCCAGTGCTACAATCGAGCCTCTATTTTCTACTTGCAGTGCCTTAATTCTGAAAGCTAAGAGACCAAATGCAATCTGCAGAATCATTTTGAATCACCTACATCTCGCAGAGAACTTGGCTTTGTACTACACATATTCCCACTAAAAGTGGCTGTGTCACACCTTAATTTTAAAGCCATCAAGCCACAGGGCTCACGAAACACCACTTACTAGTATATAACAGTTTTACTCCTCCTATTCCTTTTCCATTTTATGTACTACAGAGACATGCAGAAAACTTCCTCCTCAAGACCTAGGCAACGAAAACATGAACTTTTTTTTTTTTCCTCCAATCATAACAGCTTTTACCATCAACAAATCTGATCATGGTTCAAGTTCAGTATTTGATTTTTGTTACTATTCATAGTGCCATATAATCTCTGTGGCATTCTGTTTCCCTCTCATCTGTGTTCTATAGAGTTAGTAAAGTCACTGTTACTTAATTAAAATTATTTTGAAATATCTGTCATTTTTCACTCATAGTCACAGCGGCATCTTAATCGTATCTACACACACTGCTGGGAAAAAATGCTCTTTTTATGGTATTTGCCACTAGTTCAAAAAGCATACTGAAAATACCAAGCTTCAGTTTTGCTGCTTGTTTTTTCTGAACACTCATTCTACACTCATTCTCTGTTCTTTGGGGGGCAGAGGGAAGGCCTTGCTAGCATTCAACATAAGAACAGGAAGGAGTAAGGGACTTATTTACATTATTTTTGCCAATTACAGCTGCCTGCTCCAACTGAAGAGAAATGTTGAAGAATCTCAAATACTGTCTCCAGTGATGAGACAGACTTTCTGGTGGCTCTTCAAGACAAATACTCCATTGAAATTCCATAGTTTTACTGTAATCTGTCTCTTTGTTTCCACAGTGACAATCTTAACAAGTCAAACACATAAACACCGCAGAGAAAAAAAAAAAAAAAAAGATATAGAGAGACATATAGATATACTGCAACACCTTCCTATCTTTTGCAAGCAGCTAGAGGAGCTATACGTCACAATTTCACTGGTGCATAAAGAAGAGATGCACAGAAATTTCCCACTGCTTCAATAGGCATTTCTGAGCTACTGCATACAGTGAAATGACTCACAGAAAGTTCATCACCCTCCCACCTGGCATTCATTTAGACCTTAGTATAAAAAATTAGTTTGTGAAGGCAGAGATCATAAGCAACCCCCAAGAGCCAGTAAGAAACAACTTGTCCCTCCAGATCCTATCAAAACACACACTCACACAGTAACCAGAGTACCAATGATTTAACAGTGTAGTTTTTAATTTTACTGTCATTTGCTGTCATAAAGGCAGTAGCTCAATAGTCAATGGAAGAGGTACCTGTAGATCACTATAAGGATTAATATAATACTTTTAATTTAAATAGATTGTTTAATTTTAGAGGGTGGTCAGATCCTCTTGGTTCCAGAGCTCTCAAAGCAGTAGTTTGGAGCAATAGGCTGTCACTTGCAAAAGAAATTTTGCAGTGACTTGAGCTCTACTGCAAGCATGAACTGGGCCTAGAATGTGTCTTTTTGGATAAATGACTGCCAGCAGCTATATTTATCAGAATATTATCACTGTTTTTTTTTTAACTATTTGCCTGCACTTAATTCAGTTTCTTAAATCCCTCCAGTTGTAATTAGCAAAGGCTGCTCAGAAATATTTTTTCCAGAGCCTTAACATGCAGATTTTTAAGCAAATACGCAACTTGATATAGTACAGAAAGTGAATACTTCTAGTAGCATAAAAATACCTCCCCATCATCCTATATAAAGAGAGTATCTAAAAACTGCATTAGTGAGTAGTGTGACAAATAACACCAAAAGACCACAGGCAAGATAAGTCCCCAAGGAGACTTTTAAAGAACCTTTTTTTTTTTTTTTTTTTTTTAATTGTAGGATGGTGGTGGTGTTGTCTCTCTACTGTATAAAAACACCTTTAAAATTGGGTAATCTTGCTGTGGGCTTCAAGAGCAGCACATAGTTTTACAAAAACAGATCTCTCTAGTTCTGAACTATAAGGGGGAAGTTCTTTAAATTTCTCTGCCAAACAATCATTATAAAACCTGACAGGATTTACGAAAGAATCACCTTGTTTTAAACTAAATTCCAAAAGGCATGCATTTACTGTGATTTAAGTCATGAGAGAAGTTAAAAACCTGCTTCCATTACTTCAGAAGTTAAATAGCTCTCCCATGTACAACGACATCCTGCAAGAGTAACAAGGAAATATTAACTATCCTTGTGTTACAGATGAATAAACAGAAGCAAAGGGACTGGGCTGCAGCCATTCCACAGCCCAGCAGTACAGCTGGGGCAAGCGCAGGTATCAATGGGCAAGCAAAAAGCACCCTGTGGCAGGCCACAATGCCGTCAGTTTACAGATATAGCCACAGTAAGAAACAAACTGCAGTTTGGCTTAGCTTAGTTTTCCTTTCTACCTCATTTCAATCTTAAACTGCTCATTAAACTAAAACCAAAAGTTTTCAACATGCAGAAGAATCAGCTACTGGTAGTTACTGTGCAAGAAAAAGAAAATGGGAGGAGGGCACTGAAAAGGACTAAAGCTCATCTATTGAGGGAGAAAAAAAAAAAAAAAGCCTATGTAAAAAATAATCTGGAATAAAATGTCGACTGTTTAACGTAAACTCTTTCTTTCCCCCCCCCCGCCCCTCAGACCCTTTTCAACTGCTCACCAAAAATGCCTGCTGCAATAACCAGCTATTCTGTGTTTCCCACTCATATATTCTTCACTTCAAAACAGAAGAGCAGAATGCAAATAACTGAAGACAGCAAGAAAACACAGTAATGTAAAAACCTATCAGAGCTGATAGCTTTTTACCTGTATCTTACCACAGGAATTATATTAACCTGCTGGCAAGTAGATACTGGAGAAGCAATTATTTCTAGTGAGCATTTTACAGCAGTCTTCAGCAGCACAGTGAATACAGAATTTGCAAAAAATACCTTTGAAAACAAGTGCCACCAAGTTTCTGAGCAAGTCACAAAGGGTAAGTCTTTTTCATATGAAAAATTACACCAAAAAGACTGCTCGCATTTAGTTATGATAGTCTCACATAGCAGTGATAGTGGTGGGGAGAATATATTTTTTTTTTTTTCCCCTCAATGAAAATCCAACATAATAGTTTCTGGAGATAATTTACTTAAAAACTCCAAGTTATGTTGCTGTATTTGCCTCAGGTCTCATACATCACCAACAGCCCCTCAGCATTTTTCATATATGACATCAGTTGGATTTCCCAAATCAACAGTTAAGCGAGAAAAAAAAAAAAAAAAAAGCTTTTTAAAGGCAGAACAGCACTAAGGGAAGGCTGATGCCATCAGAGAACCACAATTCACACACGGAGGATTCACA
>VZSV01000079.1:1076493-1095006 GCA_013398735.1 Nothocercus julius
TTGTTTCTCTTAAAGGAATAAATAAGTTATTGTATTGACTACTTCCTTCCTTCAAGCAAGATTGACATTACTTGGTTTGGGGATTTGGAATTATTCTATTGACTGCAGCAGGTTCTCATTTTAAAGTGCTCATACCTCTGAAAGTTGCCCGAAGTGATGGGGTGCAGGATGTGGGGGCTGCCTGATTGTTCTGAGGTTCAGGAGCAGAGCACAGACTACAGCCTGGATCTGACTGCACACGTGAAGGGTCGTGGTACCCTCTCAGCTGGACACAAATGCGTTAATGAAAACGGGAGTGTGGTACCTCCAGGAGCGAGCAAACAGCGCTCGCATAAAATACAAACAGTACAAAAAGCCTTTTCAAAAGGAGGCTTAAAGTTTGTGGAAAATGTACGTACAACTTAACTCACGTGGACACATTCACAGATCCCTCCAGGCTCTGCCAGGTCTGAAGTCCTTGTGGTATCTGTGCCCGGACTCTTTGATCCTGTTTGTTTCCAGGGTCTTGGGTCTTTCCAGATTGTGGTTTCCTCCTGTTCACAGGCTGGTCTGACAAGAAGTTTGCTAGCTGAGCGCTTGCTTGTGTGGAAGATAGTTAGGAATAGGGTTTTGGGCACAAAACGAGCACAAAAGTATCCTGATCAGCAGCCTGATAATGTGCGACTGACTTTTTATCTCTCCCCTCCCCATTTTGTATGGTTGTTCCCTCAACTCTGCCTCCCTTTTCTTTGATTTTTCCCCTAAACATCCCTTAAGTTCTGCACATTCCTACAGTCCCTGTTACATCCTAAATTAAGATTGTTTTTTCCTGTGAGATCAGTTTTGGTAACTGGGGATAATCTTTTATTCTTGTCGGATAACAACGTTTCTGGTTGAGCCTCTTCAACATGGCTCATTGGTCAGTGTCTCCAGATTTCTTCTCTTTGTTGCCTGTTATCTGCAGTTTGTTAGACCCAATAGCCCGCAGTTTGTTAGACCCAATAGCCCACAGTTTGTTACATTCAGCACAGTTCTATCTTCATGTTTAATTCATGACTTCTCCCAACTCTTGCTTTTGTCTTTCATGCTGAATAGCCACTAACCAGCTGTCTTTAATTTCTCCACACTTAAAAATGCTGCACACAATCACCTGTTTTCCTTGGATTTTTTACCTCTTCAGAGAGCTGCAGTCCTGAAGCAGCTGAGAGTTACCTTTTAGGGAAGTTTGATGGTCTAAATAATTTTTGTTTTGTTGAATCTCTTCTACCTTTTTTCAGTCCATATGCAACATAGATAAATTGATATTCTAAGGAGAATGATTGTTACATTGGTAGCTCTTGAGAGCTCAGGCGATTTGGTGATATGTTTGTTCTTAATGGAGCAGTCAAATTCTTTCCGGGTCACACTATTCAGGAAGAGTAGCTGCAAGTTGATAGTTTCTGTGTAGAAACTACTAATGGGTAGTCTTGGGTAGTCAGTTCTGCTGTAAGGAGCTCGTTTTTTTTCTTGTCTTGTCATTGATCTCACAGCTAATGCTGAATTTTGTCCCAGTTCTCAATGCCAGGGTAGAGCACTGTTGCTTAAGTGTGGGGGTGGGTAGATTTCCATAGATTATTTCTCATTACCAGTGGCTAGGATATTGAGAACACGTGCTGGTCAAATAGGAACTGTAAGCGAGCCCCCTCCCCCCCCCTTTTTTTTTTCTTGTTTTGTAGGGTATTTGTCTTATTTTCCCATAGCAGGGTTACATTTCCTTCCCAGCAAACCCAGAACAGAGATAGAGCAGTTACTCAGCAGGAACAGGTCCCATACATGACAGCTACAGTGGCTGAAGGGGCCTCTTCCCATAGAGACTCTGTTCTAATGTGTATTCCTCAATCCTGCATGAGACCATTTGCACTTGAGATTCATCTGAGTTGTGAACTACTCAGTCCCATACATGTTCTTTTTATGAACATTGACTGTTAAGTCACTTTTTTTTTTTCTTTTTTTTTTTTTTGCTCCTTTCACTGGAAACTGGAAACTACCCCTCTTGCATCTTTCCCAAACAGCAGTTCAAGTTTCTAGTTATCTCTAGAAGACTATCGTGGTATTATATCCTCTGATAAGCCATGGCAACGTAATATTCACAGTCACTGGTGTTCTTTGATATCCCCTGCGTGTGCAAAAGGTTTTTGCTAAGAGCTAACTCTATTTTTTTAGAAGTAAAATATTATGTGATATTAATCATGGCACTATGGCTGGACTATGGAAGTTTTATTCCTGCTTTTACTGCTTTTTCCATAAGTAGACACTGACCTATGTGTAAGTGTTTAATACTTAAGAAGATGTGAATTCTCCTTTGCTTAGGAATCTCAAAGCTGCTGCTTGGAGATGGTTTGTATGGGCAGGTGTGTCTGCTTTTTCTTCTGCATTTCCTGCCCCCACAGTTGTCTTGCCTGCATTCCACAGGGAGCTGATAAGATCTGCGCTTTGCATATTTTAAACCTTTAAGGTGATTTGTTACAATTGCAAATAATTCCAGCCGTGCCCACTGCACAGGTGTACCACAGGGTGCTTTCTGCATTCTGGATAGCTCCAGTACAATTAAAATAATCAAGTAAACTCCAGATCTAGTCAATAAATTGAATTTGGCTGTAGAAAGGGAGATGGAGGAAGATGTTTTAGTCTTTCCTTTCCTTTCTCTCCCTATCAGCACTTTGTAGGGGAAGATCCTGAGTGTATCTCCAGAGGATGTGTGGGAGGAGGGCATCCTGATTTGCAGCTGATAATCCTCCTCCATCCAAACCCTTTTGCTCCAACTGTCTCTTGTTCCTGATCTAGGAAATGTTATTTTGATCTCTTCTCTGTAGTGGTTCACTGGTTAAACTTAGAACAGTTCTAATAGCAGTTGAAAACACGGTCATTGCTGCCCTATGAGTCTCACCTTGGCTCTTTTTTTCTCTCTTATGTCGGGGACAATATCAGGTTCTTCTTGGTAACATGAGTAAGCTGCAGTGCCTGCAGTGATAGACCAAAACTGATAGACCCTGAGTCGTTCCTCGGTGGCTGACATCTCATCCATCGCTTGTAGCCAAACAGGGATGACAATTACTCCTTTAGTGACAAGAGCCAAGAAATATCTTACATTTTTAGTAGGTATGCCATTTACATCACTTATAGCATTTCCAAGGTTAAGTGGTATTTCAGCAGAAGGAGTTTAAGAAAGGTATTTTAAAGAAGGTGGAATGGCAGAACCCAAAAAGTCAAATTTCTCATAGAAACATAGAACTGAATTTTGCTCATTTTGTCCCTCCCCAAGTTCATAGATTGTCTCTGTGCAACTCACATCTGGCCTGTAAAGTGTGAATCTCCTTTGCAGTTCATCAATGTCAAAATTTGTTTAAAAATATTATTATTTTTATTTAATATAGAGCTTGGCTGTAGAGTAAAGCCACTTCAAAACTCATATCGTTGTTTTTGCTGTTTTTTAATATTTTGTCAATTCAGTCGTAACTCTTTCTCTCATCCCAGGATGCCCTAAGGGTTTCGTTACAAATTCTAGTATTTTGGGAATGTTTGCAGAAGCTTCAATATCCCCTTTGCATAAGGGTTGTATACTCATAATCTTCCTTACTGCCTGTTTGGATCCTGTATGTGATGCTGGATATTATGTGCAGCATGCACGAGATTCCTGCTCTTCTGGTGCTCTATATACGAAGCCACTGGACTGTTTCAGGTCCAGACAGCAGCGATGCTGAACCTGAGCTGCAGAGATGTTTCCCTGTGCACCCAGACAACACAGACCTGTCTGGCCATAAATACATTAACACAGGCAGGAGGACAGTAGCTTTGCAGGCACCCACGTAAAACATGGAGACTATAAATGGCCTAAACCTGCTCCTACTCTCCAGGTCTTAAAGGTCACTAGGACATGTCACACATGTGCCCGCACTCACCTCATGTCCATACTCACGTTCATGGATCTCTCTGGCTTCTGCCCCATACCTTCCAGGCCCTGGGATTTTTAATTCAGTCTCTGGCTAGGATTTTGGGTCTTTCCCAATTGTGATTTCATCCGATGGCAGACTAGTCCAAAGTGAAGTTTACTAACTGAACATAGTTATTGAGAAACAACTTAGGAACAGCGTTTAGTGAGAGGATGAGATGGATGGCAGTGCAGCAGCATGATGACCTTTCTAGCACGTGCTCAGCCCCTTTTATCCTCCTCCTGTTTTCCTTGGTTGTTCTGCCCTTGATCCCTCCCTTTCTCCTGTCTTTAATCCTTCCCCTAGACATCCCTTTAGTTTTTTATGTTCCCACAACCCTCTCCCACCCCTGTAAAGCAACCCATAATACATTTTACCAAGTCCTGCAGTTTCCCTCACATTGTGTTCTCAGTTTACTCTTTTCTATGAGACTCATCTGGTAACTGGTGATAACCTTGTTTTCTTATTGTTTACAAAGTTTCTGGTTGAATCTCTTAAAGATTTCACTCAAGCTGTCCCTGTAAGGCCCATCCATCAGTGTCCCAGGAGTTCTGGTCTTTGTTGCTCTCTTATGGGCGGTTAGGGTTTAATTTATTACCTCTCCTGCTGCTTGTCTTTGTCTTTTACACAGAATACCCAATTATCAGGTATCTTACAAATTCCTTTTTGCTTTCAATTGCTAAACCAAGTTAGAAGAAACTTAAACCACTCTACAGCTTTTGTAATGATTTTTATTCCCCAGTGTGCAATTACTCAGTTGTTATACAGGTATTAAATGATTTTAGACATGAAGGCAGATTTCTGAAAGTACTTAGCTGTTAAGATGCAACTGTCACGTAAAAAGTTGTATTTTCATGTAATCATTTGATGTGGAGACTGGAGAGTATATTTGGTGATTGGTTTCCTTTAATTTATGGGAAGGATTTTTTTTTTATTATAATTTCTAATAGTGAGATTGATTCATGACATTTTATTTATTGCTCCTTTTTCTATCCCCTTTGTGTCTCTATATAGCTTGATATTACTTTACAAAGAAAATCAAAGGGCTGCCTTTTCTTTCAGCGATCCTTTTGTGGTTGCTCCCTTTTGTATTTCCCTCGTAGCTTCGTGTTGCTATGTATTGATGCAGTGTTCAAAGCAAAACTTCCCTGTTGTAGGTCAAAAGTTTTGTTTAAAGCATTCTGTGTAAAAATAGAAGATAAAAGAATCCATAAAACATACATTACATAGCTGAGAGGCAGCAGTAGGGATCTCAGCACTTAAATGAAAGATAATTCAGTATTTCAGAGTCATTCTGCTGCCTGGACACATTAAGTGATTCTTTCCAAATTTTAGGTTACTTCTTGAGAATTCAAGACTTCAAGGCATTAGCCAGAAGTACATTTTATGCTGGCATGCTGACTGATAGCTCTATCTGTTGAATTGAATGAGCTGGGCATTTCTCACGTCCTGGGCCCATCAAGATGAGGGCTGTTCCCTATTTCTGTTTCTAGTAGTGAGGTTTATTTGAGGCCAGCAATTTTCAGCTGGATACACACACAGACTGTACAGCTGTGTCTTATGACAAACATTAAAAGAGGACTGCAGTTCCCTTTCCCGCATAAGCACAAGCAGCACAAATAGCTCAATCCTCTTGATAAGAATCGCTGCATAGAGGAAACCTCTTTCATGGGTTTCTCCAATATTTGGCTGCAGACCTCTCGTCTTGTGAGCTTGTCTTGCTTTATGTTTGCTAGTGCCTTGTGCACACAGGCTAACAGGCAGGCTAACAGACAGAGTACAGTCACATTAGAGAGGAGTTTGAAATCAAGTTTAGTGAGAGAATGAGACAGACAGTGGAGATCCATGCAGGACCTGGCAGACAAGTGAAAGGATGGGCCTCCTGCTTACATGGAAAGGCCTCTTTTAATTCCCCGTTCCTTTTTTTTTTTTTTTTCCCTTGATTGGTCTGTCACAGTGCCTCTTGGTCCTTCCTTTTTCCTGCCTTTGGTCTTTCCCATAGACAAGCTGTAATCCCAAACAGTCCTCAAAACCTCTTATACAGTCCCCAATGATATATTCTCCCCAGGGAATGCATCCTAGAATAAGTCCTATATTCCTTTAGGCAATAGTCCCACTTAGTTTGCATGACATTTGGGAGAGCTTATTCTGCTGGCTCCTCTTAGTGGGGGGTTTCACACTGGCAACAATGGCTTCTATTGTTTCCTTTGGCTGGTTAGAAGAGTAGCTGATTCGGGTGGAATAGGTTGTTTCCCTTCCCATCTGGTCATCCCCATCTTCTCCTGATCATTATCTGCCTATTTTGAATAACCATTAGTCTAGGTTTACAACTAGCAACTAGTCTTTCTTTACTTTTCTTTTTAAGCTCAATTTTACTTCAGTTAGGTGTTGAAAGAACATAATTAAAATACCTGACTCAAAGGCTGAACATGGAAAACTTGCACTTGGAAGTATACAACATACTAAATCATAGAAAACTTTTACTTGGAAGGTTAGAGCATACTAACCAAGAATTAAAAAGCAAAATATGAGGTAGCTTTAGTGTAGTCTACAATTATTCAGAGCAGTTAAAGAAATGACAATTTTGTAAGTATTTCAAAGATGACAAATGCAAATGATATATTCTTGGTCCTTGATATAAGCTGAAAAGCTTTCATTGTCTTCTGAGTGTGTTAGATTATATTCTTTTTCTCTTACAAGATAGTATGGACTAATGGAGTGGGTTTAGTACCTTTTTATAAATGACTTCGCTACTCTTGAACTGATCTTCAGTATCTCTTTTCAGCTGCTGGTTCAGTTTGTTCAGAATACTTCTATTCCGCTGGGGCAAGGGCTGGTGGAGTCGGAACCAAAAGACATCACCTGCCTTTCTCTCCTTCCTGTCACTGAGACCTCAGAATGCAACAGGCTGATGTTGCCAGGTAAAATCTACGGAGCAGATTTTGTGCGTGTCCTGAGTACAGCACTGCGGTGCGCGTCGTCCTGCCTCTTACTGACAAGACATTCCAGCCATGGAGGAAAAGACTCAGGAGGATGACTGAAACTTTTCTCATTTAATGATGAAGTTTGACTAGATAGAAAATTATTTCTTCCTCCTATCTCTCTCATGTTCTAAGTGCTTTCACTAGAAAATTAACTTCATTGGTATCTTTAAGTCACTGTATATTTCCTGTTTTCTCTGATTTCACTTTCTTCACTAGGTGATGAAAGAGATCTTGAGTCTCCAAGTCACACTAATTCTTCCAAAGATGTTACTTCATCTGCTGTTTTGAGAAGTCTGCAGGTAAATGTGGGTCCTGATGGAGAGGAAACAAGGGCACAGAATGTACAGAAACCATCAGAGCTTCTGTCAACATCAGAGACTTCCAGTTTATTGCAAGATCTCCAGCCCAGTGACAGCACTTCATTTATTCTTCTTAACTTAACAAGAGCAGGTAATTCTGTTTGTCATCTGGCTGGATATGTCTCAGACAACAGAATGCAGGAATGCAGGAGGTGCAAGTACACCTTTGTTCCTGCTTCTTATGAAGGGGAAAGATCATGAAATTTGGTGGGCATTATTGGATATGTCAGGAGCATTTAACCATCAGCAGCTTCTTACAGTGCAGAGGTCAGTGAAGACTTTTTTTAGTGCAGATGCTACACCTGCACCAAGAACACTAATCTCTGGGAAGCAAGAGAAATTGTCCTTTATTGCACTGTCCTTCTGTTTCACGAAACTATCTTCTTTCTTAGGGCTCGGGTCTCCAGCAGAACACTTGGTGTTTGTTCAAGATGAAGCAGAAGATTCTGGGAATGACTTTCTCTCTCATGACAGCACTGACAGCAGTACCCCATGGTTCCTGCGAGTGCAAGAATTGGCCCACGACAGTTTAATAGCTGCCACTCGGGCTCAGCTCGCTAAGAATGCCAAAGCAAGCAATAATGGTAGGAAACCTCCTGAATCTGCCTCAAAAGTTGAAACTTCTGTACAAGGGGCCTAATTTCAGCTATAGTTGTTTGCTTGTTTGTAGAACAGTCACTAAATTATGTAAAACTTGTTTTGCAGTTGCTTTTGTTTGTTGTGAAGTCAGCTCAACGGTTTGAGTTTAGGAAGGTTCACTAATTTAATATCTTTGTTGTTTCTTTCTTTCTCTTTTGCTTATAATCTAGTCTGATGTGTCCTCGAATCATCAGTGACAGAGATGCTGTCACTTATATTTTTCTGTAATATGCATAGGCTGTTCAGTTTTTCTCAGGAAACAACACTGTGGTGAGAGCATCAGTTTTCTTGCAGTCCTGCTCTCTGGTATACTTAGAGTGTCGTCTTTCCAACTGCAGCTGTTTTTATTTCAGCTGTCATTTTCACTTGCATGTCTCTATTCTTGCTGCGTACTATATTTCATACTCTGTTCTCCTTAGTTCCATTAGATTTGGAGACCAGCTTTCTGGGGGATACTTAATTGGGCTTAGTCACATGCTTTATGTCTTAATATTTTAATAAAGAATTGCAATCAAATGCAGTATCTCCTTTTTTAGCTGAGAGGTTTAAAAATTTAATTATCTTGACAGATATTTAAAACTGGATGTTTGATACTGATACACGTTTTTCTGGTTTCTGATGACTTGGCTGTATACTCTTCCTGTGACAAGCCTCATCTGGTGGCAGGTAGTCTGATATGGATAACTTGCTGGGAATAACTTATGGGCCTGGAAAGGTTCATGAATTTGTCTGAGTCCTGTTAAGGGCTAGGTAGCAGCATGTAGGGCAAGGTAAACTGTTAGTAACCAGCAGTCTATCTGCCTTACACACCTACATCATATCTGATGCCATATTTATCTATTAGATTTGATACATTATAGTAATCTGTGTCCTTTTAAATTTTGGTGGGCTTTTTGTTCCAGGTGAAAATGTTCATCTTTGCTCAGGAGATGGGCAGCCAAAAGACTCTAGCCCCGTTCCTCATTTATCTCGTGTGGAAAGGAAGCTGAAGTGCACAGTTGAGGGCTGTGATCGGACATTTGTGTGGCCAGCTCACTTCAAATATCATCTAAAAACTCACCGGTGAGCACAAAGAGCTCTGTGTTCTTGTGAGTTTGCAAATGCAGGCTGTGTAGTTGGGATAGCTTCGGTTTCCAACATCAGCAAGCTGTGAAAACCTGACATTACTCTTAGAAATAGTAAGTGTGTTGCTTTCTATAATTCGATCATGTTGGAACACCTTGGCCCAATTTAGATTATTTTTGCAGATGCTGGTTAATACTAGATTTAGAACATTTCTATTTTAACAGGTGCTCAGTAGAGGTAGTTAACTATCACCATGTGCATACATTACTTCTGTGGTACCTTGAACATTAGCATTTGTGGGATGATACCATATTTTTATATATCCTTGAGCAAAACTGTTTGTCCTAATAAAGGACCATAATCTCTTCTACCTGAAAAATCACTGCTCTAAGGTAAATTGTAGACAACTTCCTGCTCTGTACAAATGATTATTTATTGAAAACTGTGAAGGAATCGAGAGATATGAGCCCAATGTCTTGCCCTGAGGCAGGTCAGCAAAAAATACAGGTACTTTGTGTTACAGATATAATCATTTTTGAACATCCAATTACTGAAATTCCACAACATCCCCCTATAATGTGTTGCGGAGCTTTACTAAATCTTTCTGGATAGGGAATGGGCCATGTAGTAGAATAAGAAGTTTTATACATCTAATGACTTCTTCCCGTGGACTCCACAGACTGATTGTATGGTAGTTCCTTAGGACTAATTTAGGCCTTTATTTTGGCTGAGTTGTTTCACTTTTGGATAGAATTAATTTCAGTTAATATGTTTTGACCTTTTATTTAAACAAAAGCAAGAAAATGGATTGTTCATGAAAAAGCATGTTGCAGTAGCTGCTTATGAAACAGCTGTTTTGTTGCTTTCCAGGAATGATCGCTCCTTCACCTGCCCGGCAGAAGGCTGTGGAAAAAGTTTCTATGTCTTACAGAGGCTGAAGGTGCACATGAGAACTCACAATGGTGAAAAGCCCTTCGTGTGCACGGAGCTGGGCTGTGGGAAACAGTTCACAACAGCTGGAAATCTGAAGAACCACCTACGAATTCACACTGGTGTGTTTTAGACCTCACCTACTTGTGGTCTGCAGAGGTGGGGTATTTATTGAGGAAAAAAAACATTTCAGCCTCAAACTTTGCGAATGTTATGATTATATATCTCTGATCTTCATTAGCGTCCGTTTCCTATCAGTTCACACTGATCTATTGGTGAAATTAATCCACTGTTTCCCCTTTCACTATTCTATATAATATCATACAGGTTTCACCCTTCAAATACTGTGTGATGATGTGTTCCTCCTCAGATCCATGCTCTGAAGATTCCCTTCCCCTCTCTACCCTAGTTGTTTAATTTGGCAGGGGAGGGGGGAATGTTTTGTTTTCTAGGAGAAAAGAGAGAGAAGAAAAAAAAAAATTCCCAAGGGCATAGTAAGTGACCGCCACTGTCATAAGTATTTTCATAAGGAAGTTATTTTAAGTTCCTGAGAGGCACAGTAGCTTAGATCTTTCTCCAGTGGAGAGTGGCTTCAGCTGAGTCATAGGTGGGCTGACAGCTTGCTGAGTCTTGGCTACCTTATGTTATTTATGCTGCTGTTGAATGACTATATATGGGAAGTTTAGGGAAGTGAGGAATACAGTGGAATGAGTATAAAAAAATAAAGCAGCAGAATCTAACAGAAAAAAACAATGGTTGGAAGACAGTATTTTGACATGCAGACTTTTACTTGGTGCTAATGTTGGTCAGGGATGTTATGTATGGTGGAGTCTATGTACTCGAACTCATGATCAGCTTTTTATATTAAATAAAACAAGAACCTTTATTCCATAGTGCTTTATTTTATGCATGGTTTGTTTATGCTGCCTTCCCTCTAGAATTTCATTCTGCCTTGTCAGTATTTACGGAAGTTGGATATCAGCCAAAGTGTTGACAACTCCATAGTCTTTTAGGTGTTTTTTTTATTCCAGAAGAGTATTTCAAAGAGGCACCCAAGTTCTAGCTGAAACAACCAGCAATTCAATAGCTAATAAAGCTGACAGTGAACATTCCTGGGAGTTTGTATGGTTGTTTTAAGCCTCAGAGCTGTCATACCGCTGCAACAAATGGTCCAGTTCAGGCCTCTCAGAACATGATTAGAGGTACCCTGGTAGCCCAGGAAGGTAGCATTGCACTACACCTGGTTAAGATGTTCAGATAACCTGCTCGGCTTTGAGAGCACAAGGCATCTGAGGTAAAATGAAATCTCACATTATGTGGGCTGCTATCAGCTGTGTATGTTTTCTGTCTTACTTAACACTACCATATGCTATGTACTTTTTAGACATTTATAGAGTATGGTTGCTCTTTTAAATAATGTGAGATTGAGCTAGTGAACACATGGCTTGTGGGTAGATGTGGGGATGTAGATAAAAATTATATCTGCCAATAGTAAATTTTTGCATGTATAGTTGCAACAGCCATATTTTGTACTTAGATTTCTTTTGCACTTAAAGCTCCCAGCCACAACATGAGTAAAGCTGGCAGGCCCAGCTAATACAGGCACAATTCTCCATGACAGAATGTGGTCTGCAATGAATGGAGTAGTTGTTTCTGGTGGATTAAAAAAATAACTTTCTAAATGGCACATTGATAATGAGTTTGATCAGACCAAAGCTGCCTAAAAACTGCAGATATAAATAGACTTTCTAGAGTTTTCTATAGATGGAGCTGTGTGCTGTCATTTTTGTCAGTGCTTGTTTTTCTTCCTTGGCCTTTCCTAAATTTTAAATATCTATAATAATCTAGAAGTATAAAAGTAGTGTTCAGGATTCTGTTATTTCAGCTCTGTACCACCAGGCACAACACGCCTCCTTTAGTCCTTTGCTTATATCTATCGAATGCTATAGTAGACATGAAGCTGGGAAATAAACTGCAGGGAGAAGACTTGTAAAGACATAATCATAGTAAAAGCAACTTGAACAAGATTACTCCAGAAGAGCTGTACAGCTGGCAGACACAACAGAAGTAGCTAGAATGTCTAGCTAATCTCCTATGCAGTATATGCAGTCTAGCTAAAGACTTGAAATCGTCCTGTTAAACATGCTGTACTGAGTTCTTTAGTGAGATTTTGCAGGCTGCAGTTAGCTTGAGTTTTCTTTCAGACTTAGTTAAAAGGGGGGTTAGAGCAGGATAACTATATCATGTTGCATTGGTGTAATTATGTACCTATTTATTATCACTTAGTTGAATACAAAAATAGCTGGGGAGGTACATAAAATAACAAGTTTTGGCCTGTGAAGATAAATTGTGCGTTGGGTTACTGTTCCTCCACAGATGCTTATAAATGACTGATGCCTCTTGCAGGTCTTTGTGGAGATCAGCTGGTTCAGAAATAAAGCGTAGAGTCGAATATGAAGGGATATATAGTGAATGGTATTTCTGGCCCTTGGAGGCAAAAAGGGAAGAGTCCTGGGAGTGTGTGAGGCAGAGCTGTTTAAGAGCTATATATAAATGGTATGTTCAATTCCTGGTACCTTTTTATTGCTGCCTTGGTATTTAGGTACTTGGAAGAATCTGTTTTGAAATAGAGAATCCTTGCTTGTTGCCTTTCAGTGAATGATGACCTTTCCAAAAGAATTTCCACTATACCCTTGTGAAAGCTGCCAAAGAGGATGTTTTAAAGGCCTTAGGAATAGTATGTGTCACTTTTGTTGAACCTTGATACGTGTAAGGCCAAAAGGAAGAACTGAATAGAGATCTTCAGACTGTTCTCAGGCAGTTGTATCCCAACTTAAGATCCGAAAGTCTAAGACTTTATTTTTCTCTTGTAGGGGAGAAACCATTTCTGTGTGAGGCACAGGGATGTGGTCGTTCCTTTGCTGAATACTCCAGCCTTCGAAAACATTTGGTTGTCCACTCAGGTAGGAGCCTTCATATGACCTGATAAGACCTATCTGAGAAGAGGTCTTTACTGTAAGGCTTTGATTTGACTTTTTTTTCAAGAAAAATAGCCTGTTTTCTACATAACTTCTGGTCGTATTGTTTCACTGCTTCCTCTATGGTGCCTGTGGCCTGTAAATTTTTATCTTTGCTGGTCTTTCTGTGGTCTTTTTCCTCAAACATTGTTCTACATTTCATGATTCTAAATTCCAAATACAGTGATTTTTAACTTATTAAGTGTAGAATGTTTCTAAAATGTCCAGAAGTTGTACATCTGCTATTTTTTTAAAAAGATTGAATCTAACACCTCTTTATTCTCAACTGTTCCAGTTGAAATCTCTCATGAGTGAGTTTGTGCCACAGACAGGGATTTCATTATATATGAAATATATATAAAATAGGCCAAAATATTAGATGGGAATTTCACAAATGTGAAATCTGTTCCAAACTTTCTTCCTTAAATGTTGATTGATCTATCTTAATTGTCACCAGCACATCATAAATCTGCCTTGTTTGGAGGGTGGAGGGAAATCGGCATGGATAGTAACTTTTGGGACAGCCTGAGTTCTACGTGCTTTTTCTTTCCTGCCTCCTTGGCTTCCATGACACAAGCTTGCATTTATAGACAGTGTCCTTGATTGTATAGGAAAAATGATCCACTGCTCTGTAAAATGAGGGTCTATTTACAATGACAACTCATGGTTCAGTCTCTGTCTACTAATATAAACACGAAGCTGCTTTGTGTGCGGTGACAGGAGGAGATGCCCCCCTCTGCTTGCTTGCTTGTAGTTGGTTTCTGTTTTTAGGTGTGAGACCTCAATTTTTACCATGTTTCCTGATTAAGAGAATCCAAATAGCTCATTCCCTTTCATAAATCATATTTGAAGACTTTGTTACTCTTCAACCTTGAGATTTCCAACAGTTGGTAATATTGGTATCTGAAACTATTCTGTTCTGGAAACTTATTTCTCTCTGTGAAACAGAATAGTTCTCAGCTGCTTTTTCACTGATAATGAGCACCAACAGTGTCAATGGCCATTCCACAACAGTCTTTGTTATTTATTATTCATTATTATTTATACATTATTATTATAGACATTTTATTACTGACTTCTGTGTTGATGAGGCTTTATTGCCAAATTGGTAATGCTTGTGTGTTTTTTTTTTCCCTCCAAGGAGTGAAGCCCCATCAGTGCCAAATTTGTGGGAAGACTTTTTCCCAGAGTGGTAGCAGAAATGTGCACATGAGGAAACACCACTCCCGAATCGGGACAGCTGGCAGCAGAGAGCGAGAACAGCCAGGTAAGGGTGAGAAGGTCTCTTCTGTAGGGGGAAGAAGTGCAGCAGGGAACTGACGGGTGGTCAGAAAGAAGGGAAGACCTCTGTCCTGAAAATAAGAGAGTACAAGCTAGTAGGGAATAATATGTTTTTCCTCTTGGAGATAAGAATGGATTGCTAGCAGGGAGAGATACTTCTCCCCTTGTCTAAGATGGAAAACATTGCTATTTTTTCTGTATATTTTAAATGGCAGGTTTGATGTTTCGGAAATTTGCTTGTATCTGATGTCTTTTCTTTACGTGGAATTTGTGCCCTTCATAATATATTCTTGTAAGAAGCCTGTTTTTTATGCCATGTGAATTGTTGAAAGAGAAGGCCAAGGCAGCATGAAATTCTGCCAGGCTAAGGCTCAAAAAAATCAATGCAGGAGTTACTACCCGTTGAGGTGCCTGATACCCTAAGAGTAGAAGCAGATAAAGAAGGTGCTTAGGGAAGAAGCCCAAGTGACTTGAAAGGGCAAACGTCAGGGATTGTAGTAGATGATGCAGTATCGTTACATGACAAAAATTTTCTTTTACTCTATTTTCACAATAGAGTCACTGATGGGGAGCAGTTTGCTGGAAGAATCTACAGTGCACAGTAAGAATCTCATCTCCATGAACTCTCAGCCTAGCCTCGGGGTCGAGTCTCTGCACTTGCCAGATACTGAGTCTATTATTGGAGTGGAGGAGGGTGAGACCAGCTGCTCTTTCTTCCGCCCTCTTATATGTGGTGACTGAAGTGGGATGGATTATTCCTCCTAGAAGCTCCTCATCTTGCGGTGGGATGAGTGAACATTGCTTTTACTGTGCACAGCGGGGGTGGGTAAATGAAGAATGAATCATAAAACTGGAGTTGGAGAAGACCTCCTGGACCAAGTTTCTCTCTTGCAGAGCTTCAGGGGTGAAGTCTGCTGCTTAGGTGTCATTTAGCCCATGTTGTGGAGCCCCATTTCAAAACTGTTACTGCAATCCATCCTCTTTTAGCCTACAGCGTTTGTGTTGCTGGGGCACCTAGGAGCCCCAGCTAAGGACCAGGACCTCATTGTGCTGGGCACTGTACAAACACTGGGTATCTTGAGTAACAGGCCTCTCAACCTTTACCTTCAGAGACTATATTCTAATACATCTCACTGTCAGAAGCTGATTTAGTATCTGAAATAAATGTACTACTCAATATCATTTAATTACATTTGCTGTGGTTTTTCTTGTTGGTTTTTTTTGTTTTTTTTTTTCTTCCCCCTGCTGTCCTCAGTCACTCTTCCCCCAGATTTGTTTGGTGAATCAATTTCTTCAAATTGCTCTACGTGTAGATGTTTTGGATTTTTCTGAACTTGGAGGCTTTCTTCAGAATTAGCATTATTAAGAAAGCAAAATCTTGTTAGAATCCTGTGCACCCACTCTTTCTCCTATGAGAAGAGGATGCTTTGAGTTTATACTGATGCCCAGCTGAACATAAAGGTGCCGCTGTCGGTAAAGGTCATTTAGAGGTTCTGGCAGCAGCGCAACCACATGCCTGTGAATTGGGACCTCATGGAGTTTTTTTTGCCACCATCTTATCACTTGATCAGCCCTTAACAGGGAGGTGCTGAAAGGAGATCTCCTTTTTTATTTATTTATTTTATTTTTTTTATTATTATTACAGTAATTTTATAGATCAGTTGAACAGGCTGTAATTCTTTTCAACTAAGATTAAGAAAATATTTCAGTATGATGCTAAATCTGAGAATAAACGTGGGAAATCTTTATTTTCATACCATTTTCTGAAGTATATCAAGAGACTAAAAATAAGAAATGTAATCCTACTTTCAGAACAACATTTTGTTTAGTCAGATAATAGCAAGTTTAAGTTGGGTTTAAACTAATTTATTGTGGTATCAGCAGCTCCCGGTGGGATCTCTGCAGCAGTTTTGTTAATGTTTGCTACTAAGTATTATCTTTGATGTGCCTTACAGATTTTGGCAAAAGCCACTGCCACATTAAATAGATCCTAGCTGGGTTTTGTTTTGGAATCTGTAGAAGGTGAGACTGAGGGAAGAGGTAACAGTAGAAGAGATTAACATGCCAGCAGGAGGTAAGAAGATCTTGGATTGTTTTGGCCATGGTAGGTAGTCATAAGGTCTGGTTAAAACATCATCTGGATTCAGTAAAATAGTTAGCACAACGAGACTGGTTTTGGAAGTCTCAAGAGGTAGCAATCTCATCAGATCAAAATTAGTTTCCGCTGTCGTCACAGAAATAGTCTTAAAGATGCTGGCTGCGGTAATTCAGAACCTGAATTACAACCCTTAAAAGCTCTTCCCAATCACTTTGTAGTGCGGATAAATTCGTGTTCTGCCTCAGCTTTGACTCTGCTTTCTTTCAACTGCAGGAATACCAACCAGCAGTTTAAAGCACAATTTAATTGAGAGTTGGTGCTTGTCATGCATACCTGATGCTTACAGTTTTTAACTTGTGTGGCACCAGTTTCTTAATAGATGTCACTTATCATTTAAGAACATGAAAAAAGAGCCACTTTCCATTTAAGGAAAGGATTCATAAGAAAATGGACAGCACAGAAACATCAAATAGCCATTTAAAAATCTTTTAATCTCAAAATGCTTTGATGATATAATACTCAGAAAACATCCCAGTAGTAGGAGTTTGTATTTTGGGGAATCTGATTACTAGGTACCAGGTAAGGGATGATCTCTAATATGAGCTATACCACTTAAGGTGCCCCAGGCATCACAGTGCAATATTGTGACATTTACTACCTAATCTTGCTTCCACCAAAGTGTATCTTTGCTAGACCAGTACTAAGAGAATTAAGACAATAACAATCCAAACTGGTACACTCTTCAATTACAACTACCTTCATATTTTTTAGGTTTTTTAGTGTTGTTTTTCAGGTCAAATTAAAAACATGATAGGGATTTAAAACTGAGTTTTAAATAGTGGAATATGGGAGATAGGTTAATATAGAAAGAACATTGCTTCTTCCCAGAAGGAGGAGGGAGCAGAACTGTTAATTAGTAAGTGGAGAGGTAACATGACAGAGAAGAACTTCTCTCTGACTCTTGTTATGAGGTAAGCCTCCTCCTGTTACTCTGTAGAAGCATCTTGTTTATATTTGTTCTAACATATATATGTGTAAACCAGGTTTTAGCACAGCAAAAGGAATTCTGCCTTTTTTCTAGGCTTCTGTGCACGCTCACAAGTAAGATGCTAAAGGGTGCATCTCTTCAATCTTTCATACCTACTTTTACACAGAGCTAGTGCTTGAATGTTTTTAACTTTCCTTCCATTTCAGGCAATCTCTTGAAAGACTGGAAATAGCTCCCACGAGGAACACTTGTGAGGGAGGCTGCCGAGTTGGTTGGGTTGGACAGGAAGTGCTCTAAACAAGAGTTAATTAAGTTCTTGCCTTTCACCACAGAGCAATTCATAGGTGTGATCCTAGAACAGTATGTTCCTGAGGATTAACCTGAGAACCTTGAACTGAAAAAAATAACCAAGAGATGAGCACTGGAGTCTTCTGCTAGGTCTTATGTTACCATCTCCTTTCTTCTCTGTTTCTCTTGGAGCTCTCCTTCCTCTACTGTGCAGTTGTCCTTCTCACCTGGACGCTCCGGGACTCTGCAGAAACAGTAATAGTCTGAGCACTGGAAGTGCTCTGCGTGTCCTTGTTTCCTGCTTTGTCCTGTGCATAAGTAGAAGGCTTGCCTGGCACTCATAGCAGTTAATGCAGAGAAGCCACAATGCTTAATAAAATGAGTAGAGCTGGTTTAATTTTGCCTGCACTAGATGATACAAGCAGACATGCTTTTATAAAAGCAGCAAAATCTTTCTATTCAAAGGCAAAAGGGTTATATTATATTATTACCCGTGAATGTCAGAATCTTCTTCCAGAAAGTCAGGGGCATCTTTTCCTTTATTCCTTACGAATTCTTCACTTAGCCCAACCTGCTGGAGGGTGTGTCTGTAGTGACGCTCTGCTTCTTGATGAGCATCGTGCTATGAAGTTGAAACTTAAAACAGTAAGCATGTAGAACTGGGCTTCCACATACTGGTCAGGCTTTCAATTTATGGCTGATACTCCTAATGAGAAAAACTGGGCAACAAACTCCTATCCAGTATCACTGTCATCCCTAGAGCTCAGTACCAACATTAAATACTGGGAAGCTGTATTCTACAGCTTGCTCAAAGCAGGAGCTCACCTTCTGCTTCTGCTCTTTTACTCTTCCTCCTGTTCCGCTGCCTTTAGTACACCTCAGTCTTAACAGACTAGCGCACTCGTGCCAGAGTCCTG
>VZSV01000079.1:1101226-1123423 GCA_013398735.1 Nothocercus julius
GGTGTCGGGCGGCGGACTGGTGGGCAGCGCCATGGCCGCCGCGCTGGGTAAGGCCGGCTCGGGCCCGGCGGCGCGTGCGCGCTGGCTCTCTGCGGAAAGGCGTTGTGCGGCTCGCTGCAGGCGGGGCAGAAGCGAGGCCCTGCGGAGGAGCGTCGCGCTAAAGCAGCCCCTTGCTCCTTCTAGGGCATGATATCCACTTCCGCGATAAGAGAATTGCCCTGCTGGAGGCTGGAGCCAGGAGGGAGCCCGGCCGCTTGCCGGCTGCGTACAGCAACAGGGTGAGCTCCGTCTCGCCCGGCTCCGCAGCGCTCCTGGGCAGTAAGTATAGCGGCTTCCTTCTGCGTCTTTGTCTGCAGATTTGAGCAGGTTTTAACTTGTTTAAACTGGCCCCCTTTGAGTGCTGCCTTCATCCTAAATGTACCCTCATTATTTGGCGTTTTTTTCTTAGCATTGTATGTGCTGAATTGGGAGAATTAAATGAGAGTTGTCTAGTGGGCAGGTATCCACATTCTGGTATCCTCATCACATTTGTTACACAAGTCTGTGGCCCTGGGCCTGAGGTCCCAAGCTGCGCTCCCTAGCACCTGGAACACACTGTTCACAACGTGGGTTTGTGTTTTCCACATCCTCAGTGTCCTGTAGGAGCTCCTTTTTCCTGGTGGGTTTTCTTTTCAAAGGCAGATTTGAACATTGATCTCTTATGGAGAAAGGAAAGGTCAGAACAAGGATATTGCCATGAATTTGCCCATCTCTTTCACTACCAGCTGCTGGGGCAGTGAGGACTGACCGCACGCATCGCAGCGGTAAGGCCTGGAAACCTGGTTTGTCTTTTCCACTGGTTTTGCATTAACAGCAAGACAATGTGATGCTGGAGCTGTAAACACATCCAGGCAGAGCATCCAGTCATAGAGTTCTGGCAAGAAGTTACTGCTGGTAGCCCGGGAGGGAGCTCAAAGCGAACATCAGGTTTTGGGAGGTCTCTGTCGCGTGTGAACCTCTATCCCCACGCACTTCTCTTCTAGGTTTTGGTGCCTGGGATCATGTCTGCAGCCTGAGATTCAAATCATTTCGACGAATGCAGGTGCCCTAATTAGAGCTACAAATATACTATGTGTCTGGCTAATTTTGAATTCTCAGCAGTACTTAGACTAATGATCCAAAGTTCATTACTTTGGCAAAGGCAGGTGACTCCTGTCACTTTTTTGGGAGGCAGCCTTCTCAGGAATGCATGTTCTCAAAGTGTGGGCGTTAGAGGCTGAAAGGTTGATTCCCAGTGGAAATTGTACATATTGAGGCAGGGGAACTGATCAGGAAAAACAAAAATAAAGGGTGTTTTGGGAGTAAAGGTAGCGTTACCTTTACATCCCTACTTCCTACTTGAGGAAGTATCTAAAGTATGAAGTAGGGATGAAAGACTTTCTTTTGTCTTTGCAATTAGTTTTTGGGATAGATACTGATCATTTTATGCAAGGAATTACAGTTTTTGGAATAGGTATAGATCATTTTATTACAGGAATTATGTGATGTGCCTGAATAGCTGGAAATGGACAGTAGTTTGGGACATTTTCTCTAGTTCTGTATTTCTAGCTTGCCTGCTTCCTTATGTTGTTATGATGAATTAATTGAAAATCCTGAAATAGCTGCCATTATTTACTATATAGCTTTATGTACTGTGTTGTATAGGTGTGGGATGCTTGTTCGGAAGCCATGATCAGCTTTGAGAAGGACAACTTGGATGACATGGGTTACATAGTGGAGAATGATGTCATTATGACTGCGCTCACAAAACAGCTGGATGCAGTAGCAGGTGAGGGACAAGCTCTTTAATACCTAAGTTCCTGCAGAGCTTTCAGTGACTTTCCTTCTGCCAATGCCAAGTGACAAGAGGAGGAAAAAATCCATGTAACAAGTAAGTGAGACGCAGGCAGCTTCTGGAATGGTGGGAGGCGGGATCTGTCCTTTGGGACTGTGTTCGAGCCTCGTGGCCTGTGAGCGTCTCCAGAACGCCATCTCACAAAACGCAGATGTTAACGAAAACATGCGTAGTTCTCCATCCAGTGCAGTCTTTGCAGGGATATGAGGTTGGCCAGGTTATTTTTTTGGATGTTCTAGGAACTGTAATCTATTAGCCTGCTGTGAAGACACGGCTACCCATTGCTTTGGCTATGATGTGTCCTTGTGTCTGTGCCATGCTGTGACTGTGGTGCTTTGTGTTCACTTCAGAGCGGGTGGAGGTTTTCTACAGGAGCAGAGCAGTGGGCTACACCTGGCCCCTTCCCCAGCACGGCTGTGACATGAGGCCCTGGGTCCAAATCGAGTTAGCTGACGGCCGCAGACTTCAGACCAAACTGCTGGTAACTAAACTTTATATGTCTGTTGATCAGGCACCATCCCTTGCCCAAGTCCTCTCCACTGGGTTTGGTTCTGGTTCCGTGTGTGCCGCTCCAGCCGCGTGGAGGGCTCGAGCGGGGCGAGGGGCTGGCTCTGTCAGGGGTGCTCAGAGAGACACAGTGCCTCACATTATCTGGTACTGATGCAAAAAGTCTGTACTAAATGGGAAAAGAGCAGGAAGAGCCATGTTTTCTGGGTTTGGAAGAGTTTTTTTTTTTTCTTTTAAATAAACAAAAATATGTCTGCATGCAGAGAGAGGCTTGTGGGCTGGAATCCTGGCTTTTTTAGGAGCAGCTGGTGAAGCTGCCTTGTGTCTTTGTTTTGCAGATTGGTGCAGACGGCCATAACTCTGTGGTCCGGAAGGAAGCTGAAATTCCGAACCTGGAGCATCAGTATGACCAGTCGGCTGTGGTGGCCACTCTTCACTTGTCTGAGGCGAGATTCTGCAAACCGGCTCTTTCCCGAGCAACGCAACAGCCTAAAGAGGGGACACCTAATCACTAGTTCTTACCTGTCTCCTTGCTTCTTCCTGCTCTAGGCCACAGACAATAACGTAGCATGGCAGAGGTTCCTTCCCACAGGACCAATTGCACTTCTCCCGGTAAGATGCCTAGTGACCCTCTGCATTTCTTTTTAGTCCATTCTTTCCTAGTTACTTTGCTTCTGTGTGTGCCTTGCTATGTTGGTTCTGTCTTTTAAGAGTTTGCCTTATACTTTTCATTTATAACTTTTGATTTTGTCCCTGCCATCTCATTTTGTCCCTGGTGTTTCTCAGCTGTAGCAATGTGGGCTGGAAAAGTAACATCCAGGTGGATTGCTGTGGGAAGGGGATTGAGGAAGTTCTTGTGTTGGGTGGGGATTTTGTTTCCTTTTCTCTTGATCCTGACCCTTAAGGTTTTCTTAACTAGCTCTCTGACACTGCCAGCTCTCTGGTTTGGTCTACATCACATGAACATGCCTCAGAACTCCTCGCTATGGATGAGGAACGTTTTGTTGACAGCGTCAACTCTGCCTTTGTGAGTATCAGCCTTGTAGCAACTATGAGACCAGCTTTGTTGCAATTATGAGAAATATGATGGAATCTTCTAGCTTAAAGAATTGCAGTGGGAGAGGTGGATTCTCAAGTTCCTTCCTATGGAGAGGGTGATATTGGATATTGGCACTCAGCAAAGAAAGCACGATCCTTTATAACAGAATTAAGCTAGTTCCGAAAGTCACAGTAGAAGACAGTATATTCTCATATCTAGTTTTGTCTGAGTGGTTGAAGTTCAGTATTTGGAGCTAGCTCAGATTCTTCTATATATCCAGTTTGGGGCAAAATCTAAAGCTTTATTTCTTTGGCTTCAGTGGAGCAACATAAACCATACTGATTTCATTGACGCTGCCGGGGCCGTGTTTCGATCTGCTATTTCAGTCCTGAGGCCTTCGGGAACTGCTGTCCGCCAGCTGCCCCCAAGCGTTGCCAAAGTAGATCCCGAGAGCCGAGCTCTGTTTCCTCTTGGAGTGGGGCATGCGACGCAGTATGTCCAGCACCGCGTGGCCCTCATCGGGTAAGGTCCCCCGGAGCCTTGGCACGAGCGAGTGGTGCGGGTGTTAGCAGAGCGCGTCTGGCGCTGCAGCCACTTTCGGTTCCTTTCCCATTTAACACATCAGATGGTTAGACAAACATTCCTGATTTCAGTTTGACATTATCCAGGACCAGTTTGTATCATTTGCTTGTGTGAACAAAGTCCTGTTGTCTGAGTAGCTGTCGGTTCTTTGTGTGCTTTTGATGTAAACTGAGAGGTAATAATTTTCCTTTTCTGGATGATTCAGTCCAGCAGAATAATCCAGTATCTCATGACAAAACTTTACTTCCCCAAACAACATAGCAGCCATTTTCTGTGCCAGCTGGTGTTTCTACTTTTCTTGAACACAAAGGACAAAATTTACCGATTGTTCCTGATGGGATGTCATAGGCTCTTGTGCAGTGATCTACAGAGAAGGGAAAATAGCTCATCTTTTTCATTCTAAAGTTGCATGTGCTTTTTCTTTTTTTTTTTTTTTCCAATCCCACAGCTGTGCTACACTGGTAGCTTACAGCAATCCTTGGATGTCATCATGTACCTCAGATACCACCTTGTCAGCCTCTGCTTCATGCCTTGTTAATGAACAAGAGCAAGTTCTTAACGTTTCATGCTCAAATTTCAGCTTGTTTCTCTAACTTCAAATCCCTCATCAGTGAGTTTGGCCTTGTCTTTTGCAGATCCACCTGCGCATGACAGAATCTTTCCATTGATGCCCCGTTTCTCACTTGTGTGGGTGGTGTCTGCTCACTTGTGTTTATGAAATAGGCTCATGATGTTCTTCATGTTGTGGCAGTGTCACTTACAAAAACATCTGGTTTCCTGCAACTAGCGAAACAGTCAGAAATGGTTCAATGTACTGGAGAAAGCGTGTGCAGTGCTGTAAGCTGCTGCTCATTGCACAGCAGTGGGAAGTGCTCTACCCATCCCCTCTGGAACTTGTCAGTGAAGGAAATTAGGGACCATTCTGGCTTTCTTCAAGAAGGGATATAAATTTCTCTTGTCTTACTCTAGGGATGCAGCACACAGAGTCCACCCACTTGCAGGACAAGGTGTAAACCTGGGCTTTGGTGACGTTGCGTGTTTAACACAGCACCTCAGTGCAGCAGCCTTTGACGGCAAAGACTTGGGTAAGGATCCAAGACAGCCGAGCAGCAGCGAGATCATTGGTGATCGTTAGTCTCCCGGGAATTTGCTGCTGACATTAGGGCGAGGTTGGTTGTGTCTGAGGATAAGCTGCTCCCTTGTGCTTGAGTGGCACAAGCACCTTTGAATCAAAACTGTTCCAATGTCTGTTGGTTGTGAATACTTAGATTCTTGCATGCAGTTTCCACCCTCAAAATCTCAAAGCTACTAGAAGAAAAAAATAGTTCTGCTGGATGGTAAAGAGATGAGATGAAGAAAGCTTAGCTGACTGAGTGACATCTTTACTAGGATGAACCATTTATCTATTCTCCGTGTTTCAGATGTCTGTGGAGACTGCGATATAGGTAACGTGCACCACTGTTTGTGGCAATTTAATTTCAGTATGGGTACATATCTTTTCCAGGCTCCTTAAAACATCTATTGAAATTTGAGACAGCACGCCAGCGGCACAACGTCTCTTTGATGGCTGCTACTGACGCACTGAAGAGGCTCTACTCCACAACACTGGCTCCCGTGGTGTTGCTGAGGACGTGGGGACTGCAAGCGACAAATGCTCTGCCTTCTCTCAAGGTAGGAGTCTGACGTTAGTGAGGGCCATGCAAAAAATTTCAAAATTACAGTTTAAATCTCCACAGACTGATGAGGATTTTCTTTTTTTTAATGAAACATTTTGTTTGGAGAATGTTAGCTTGTTCAAATAGAGGTTTTGTGTCTAGAATGAGCCTAAGGAATTCCTAAATAACTGATGGCTCAGTTGTTAGAGGTTTCTCCTGCAGCACAGGGACAGGCTTGGGATCGGAGTGTCTATTCTCTGCATCCCAATTGACAGTGATTTTTCTTCTTACCTCCCCTCCTTCTGGCTCATAAGACATTTGTATGCTGTAGAAACACTTCAGCAGGAGAAAGGGAGGGTGCCCTTCTCCATTAATTAGTGTTCACAAAGAACAGGGACTAGAAATGGACTATTCACCTCTGTCCACATTCAAGTACCAACTTCAGCTGTCTTAAGGAGAGGTAGTTTCTCATTACAAGTGACAATCTGGATCCTTGAAGTGCTTTCCAGAAATGCACTCTGAAAAAGCAGTTCTATGGAAAACAGTGAAGACCAAGCTCAGAGCTAGTGTGCAGCTCCAATCAGTAGCCGCTTCTCTTGCATTTGTCTTGCTGAATTGTTCTCTGCTGGCTGAAGTGCAAGTCTCATGAAGGTTACCAGAGGAAAGCCTTGGCTAGGAGGTTCAATCATAAACACTTTTTTTTTTTTTCTCCTGTTTGCAGCCTTGCTGCCTAATTTCCACACAGCTTTGACCTAATTGCTGTGATTTCATGTTATTCATTAAGCCACCTGCTCTCAGAATGTGTAGGCACCCTCAAGTAAGACTCCTTAGTTCTGGATCTTTTATTCTCCCAATCAGGTATCACTCAGATGCAGCTGGTACGTTTTCTTGGAGTCAGGTCACAGTAAGAAACAAGGTGAAGGGAAGAGCAATAATTTCCTCAGAGCTACCTCTGGAAAGGTGGCTGTTGTGGTTGCACTGAAGGAGAGCAGTACTCTGCTGCTGCTGCAGTGCTCATGGCTTATTTTCTGTTTCTTTGTTCAAAGCAGCAACTCCTGTGAGCACTGAGCCTGGCAGCAGCCCTCAGGTTTCTGGTGCTCACAGAACAGAAAGGAATGCTGTGACTTCTTTACTAGTATAGAGGGAGAGTTACTCTGCACATGACTAAGAAGGCTAAGAAAGAAGTGTTGTCGATATGGGAAAGAGACTATAGACTGTTTCTAGAGCATGTTTATTATCAATTTATACATTTTTTTTTCTCCCCTTTTTTAGGAGCAAATCATGGCTTTTGCCAGTAAGTGACCTCTTGACATTTTGGGACTGCAGTTTGCCAGTGACTGCATTACCTCTACAAGGACTATAACCAACTTTAATCTTTGAAGGGTGTTATTTTAATTTAAAAATAAAAGTGAGGATTGAGCTGTGTTTTGCACCATCCACTGGTTTATACAGAATTTCTGTCTCCTCTGCTTTTTGCAAGAGGACATGGATTTTTCCTCTTTTCGCAAGAGGACATGGATTTTCCTCCTAAGGTACCATAATGTCACCAGCTCCTGAACTATCTTTACAGATGCTTTTAACTTAGGCCTTTTGCATTGAATACTGAAGTGGAAAGAGCAGTTTGTCTCATCTCTTAACATATGCAGTGCTGAGTGGGAGCTTTGTATTGCCAGCTGCAACTTTTGCTGTTTAGCTACATTCAGTGTTCCCCACCGTGATGGCTGAAGCTGTTAACGTCACTGCTGTGTTCTTACCCACTTCCTGGCATGGGAAAGGAGGGACAGCTTATAGCAGAAGAAAGTCAACTCAAGACATCCCTTAAACATATGTATATATATAAAAAATTATAATCTGTCTCTGTTTCCTGTACTCTCTTCCCTCTCCCCCTTCTGTGTACTTTATTTAATGGAGGGTGTTTCTTGTGGAAGGGGCTGGCCTTAAGCGTTCTCCAATCCCATGAAAGAGAGGCAAGCCAACGATAGCATTAGGAAAGAAAACTTCACCACATCTTGAGTACTGTTAAAAACGCTTTAATTACTAAAATAGACATTCAGTATATTCTGTCCTAGGTTTCAAACACCAGCCTTCTGTGTTAGACATTTGACTTGCACAACTTTAAGTAATGCTCCCGAGCAAAACTCAGGTGAAGAGCTAGCTAGGATGAGGAATTATCATTACAAAGAATAATTAAATAGGAGATTGCAACTGAAAGCCTTTCCTGTGTTTATTCAGTCCCTCACATTAAGAAGTTCGTGTTAGAGACTGGCTAAAAGCCCTTCCAGAAAAGCAGATGGGGGGAGGGGGATGGCAGGTAGAACTCTTCTCTTACAGAGCTGCTTAGTCTTTAGTTAAGCTAATAAATAATCTCATTGCACTAGGTAAGTGTGAGGACTTGACTGGCTTCTCTAGATCCTCAAACCACCACGGGTAATTCAGATGTAAACGGGAGAGGCTTAACTCTACAGTTTCTTGCAGAAGAAGACTTCAACTTGCATTTTTGTTTCTCTAACTGCAGATCAGGCCCCTCATTGAGAGCAGTTTTGCTTTAGTGAATGAATGTGCCACGGACACATGAAGGCCCTGAGCACTCACATTTGATGCAGCCTTGGTCCAGGAAAGCAGCTGCTCCCCCTCAGAATTTGCAAATCCAGAATGTGAGGCAACACAGAAAAGAAACTTACTCTGCATGTCTTGTTCTAGTCCATCCTCCCCTCCAACAAAACCAAACCCTTAAGTATTCTTCAGGGGTAGTGTAGATTCAGGTAGCAGATACAACTCTGCTACTTGTCCCTAACAGCCTTTCCTTCCACTTCCACTTGCAGCTCTCACTGCATGGTTTTTAGCCTCCAAGATCAAGTGAGAGAATGGGTCATAGCACTAGCTCAGTCTGAAAGACTTCTGGATTACTAAGTTAGCCAGTTCTCAGGAGTAACAGAGCTTGGCTATCGACCACTGCATCCTACCTCTATTCCCTGGAGAAAAAAAAAAAAAAAAAAAATGTCCACTTTGGCAGGAACCTTGTTGTGTAGACCAGACCATATACTAAACTTTGCCAAATACCAGGCAGAGCAATGGGAAAACCTGTGGTTGCAAAGAGGCCAGCCTCCAGGGCTGCCTCACAACTGCCTTCTTCAGGTTTGTAAATAGAAGCTCCTAGGGAGGAAGACAGAAATTTGGAGTGGCACAGAGGCAATTACTAGCATGAAGCTCAAGACAGACTCTGGTAAGCAAGGAAAAAAAAAAAAAAAAAAAAAAGGTAGGATGCTTACTTAGTATTTTGAAGAAAGAACCTGAATTTGCAGCAAGATGTATCCCCTCCCCTTGAAATCCTGTTGCTGACTGAACTTCAAAACACACATGCTGCCCTTTAGCCCTATAAAAAAGGAAATATGAGGAGGGGAAGTTTAATAAGCCACATAAAAATTACACTGCTTACTCCAAGAAATGGACTAGCATTTACACTGTGACAACTTTTAAGTCTTCAAGTTGCTTGGCAAGATTACTTTGGACATGAGTGCATTATTTCCCCTCCTTGCTGGGAATTCTCCCTTGTTTTCAAATCCAGCCTGCAGAGAAGGTAGTGATTGGGTAACCTTGAGTTCCACAGAAGTGAGAAAGGTGCCTTACAGGGTACATATTAGTGCAAATGCCTAAAAGGGACCAAATGTTAATTGCAAGACATCTGTGAATTAAAGCTTCCCTTGGTCATATGGGCAGTAACAGCTTTAGCTCTCTCAAGATTGGGACAAATTCATCTTTTAGTTGTATATTTCATGTTTAGTAGAAGTTGTTAATTTTTTTTATTCAATATGAGCAAGCTGCTGAGCTAGCTGCCAACTACTTTGTGGAATAGAACAGCTGTCTCAACAGGCGTTCCTAGTCAGGACAATGGATTTGGAGCCTCAAAGTATTCTAGCTGTTCTCCACAGCCAATCAGACAAAAATCAGAATCCTATTTGACATGCTTTATTTAAAACGCTGTTCTCTCACTGCTTTGTTTTTCTTACGCTTTAAAACAGATAGAAATGGTCACTTTAAAATATTACTCAAATAGGTTTATTGATCCCATGAGAAGTCCCGGGCTTGAGCAAGATGGTAATTGCTGCAACCCCTGCCTCGAGTGTCCTGTTTCTACAGCCTTTCTGTATGTATTAAAAATAGGTACATACAGTGTGCATGGTCCAGTCAGGTTTTCTCCACACATTGTCACCTAATCTTGTTATGGGTCCCCTTCTGCTATGTTAAAGGGGAATGGAGTTTAAAACAAGTTAACTTTACAAATTAAAACAGACTAAAGGACTAAAGTTTCAAACATTAATGTGAAAAGAGCTATTTCTGGCTTTGTTCTTTGCTCTGTCTGATACTAGTTCATCTCACTCCCTCTTCTCTTTGGTTAAGCAGGTGAAAAGATTCCTACTCTTTCTGCACAGCTGCGTATCCTAAGAAGAGAGGAGGAAGGGATGAGGCCAGGCTTCCCGATGGGAAACCACCACCTTGAAGTGTATTCAGACCTGATGGCTGCAGTATTTTAACAGCCCTCTGCTGCAGAAGGTCCCCCAGGCTCTGCACCACCTCTTCCCCTTACACCACTCCTCCCCTTGAGTTAATTCCCATCACCAAAGTGTCAAGTTTTGTGCCTTGACTTAGTTCACCAGAGGGCCTTAGGAGCACCAGAGTCACGGGAAAGGAGGCTGTGGGAGCACCTTGCTGTGAAGGGAGAAAAAAAAACTGCCTCTCAGGGCAGAGTGAGCCATTAGATCAGCCTTTTCATCTGCCTGCACCCTTAATCTCCCTGTGGGTATAATGTGACGAGCATTTCTTCTGGCAGCACAGTTTACATATCCGGCATTGCTCGCTTGTGCCAGCACAATCTTGTGTTTTCAGAACACAGGAAATGGATCCCGTTACCAGTTCCGTAGTCAGATGTACTGTATGGCTGCAGTTTTCTGTAGTTAATGGGCAGCACAAAAGTAGAAACTAGAACAGCAGGAACACACATTCTGCTGAAGACACTATTGCTGCCTAAACAAATGCTTGTTAAATTACCCCTTTCCCAAATCCATGCCCAAGGAGTGCTTATAGGAGATTCCTTCAATGTCTGGCACCTTCTCACAATGTGTTAGTTAGGCTAACAGCCAGGTACTTGGAACTCTAAGGCTGGCAGCATCCAGGGAAGCTCATGTTTCTCTGATTGAATGTTAATGCCATCTTTAATTCTATACTTAAGGTTTCATGATCAAATTTCAGTTCTATGCATTTAAAACAAAAGGGAGAGGGAGAGAAATCAAGCGTCTCTAGCCTACAGTGGCATGCCAGGCAGGACATGCTTTTAGCAATGGATGCCTAGGCAAATGTGCTGGTGAAAGCCATCTCGGAGCCCCTTGCATACAATCAACTTTAACATCCTCTGAGAGAGTTCAGGCCTTTTGACTTCAGAAGGTAGCTTCTGGATCACTTATGGCAATCAGAATTATAAATCAGACTGTGGCAGCTCTCATTGTGCAAGATGCCAATCGTGGATGAAGATCTGTTCTACAGCTTTGGTCCATATTCTGATCTATGACTGACTCCAGCTAGGCAATGTACCTGGAGATTTCAATTTGCTTTCTCAGCCTTTCAGAAGTACCAAAGTCCACAGGAGTGTCACAGCTCACTGGGTTATCCCCAGAGACTGCAGTAGGTGAAAAGTAGCACCCAAAGTCCAGCTGGTTTCTATGTTGTTCACTTTCTTTGTTAACTGTAAGGGAAGAAAAACTAGTCAGTCATTTCCAGCAGTTCTCAAGATCCACAGGTTGCCACAGATCACAGCAATTACATGCAACAACCTTGAAAAACCTCGGGAGCTAGTTAGCCTGAATAATGAACAAGAGCACCTTGGTTCATAGAGAAACTGGGAAGGCAGCTTTGGCGTTTTAACTGTTTTTCTCACCTGCAGGAGCGTGCTGTCCCTAAATCCAAAACCTTCTTTTAGTAAAGCAGTGATGTAAGTGAGATCCATGCACAGGAAAGGACTGGCTGAGCTGTACCTCTCCATGTTATCACAGACTAGAAAAAAAAGAAGAAAAAAGAAATAACCTAAAAACCTCAGCAAAATAAAGGAACTTTTGTCTAAATTATACATTTGAAACAACCTCAAAGAAAAGCTCAGCCCTGAATGACATAGCTAAGTATATCCTGATGACAAATATGGTTTACAAATCATCATCAGGATGATCAGTCTTCAAAGGTAGGGACTGCTTTTTAAGCTAAGGTTTTAGCTATCAGGAGCACAGCATTCCATTTTGGAAAGACAACTTCAAAAATCCCACGAGCTTGGTAAATAATAAATTCAAGTTTCAGGAAGATAGGAGCTCTTTTCAGGAGAAGGTACAAAACTAGAACAAACACTTAGGAAACTCTTAAGAGTCAGAGGGGGATAAGGAAGGGAATGCAGAAGCCATTCTTAAACAACCTGTACTCTCTTGTTATGTGTCTCTCCCCATGTGGTTAGGGATCAAAAATAATTTAAAGAGACAAAATTTAAGTTTAACAAAAGTCAGTCTGCTAAATTCAGAGGCTTGCAGTTTGGCAGAGAACCTTGATTATAATATAGAAAATTAAGTGCATAACTGTCAGCACAAAATAAACTGAAATTCCTTTCCTTCCTGAACAGAAATGCAAAGTAGCTAACACTTCTTGTTCCCCTCACTGTTCTGTTCTTCAATACTGTCTCCTACAGTAGTTACAGATGTTGTCTGATAAAGATAGGTGACAGGACAGGAACATATAAGTGATATTTTTTATAATTATATATTATGTTAAATATCATGCACTGCACAGATACTTGTATTTTTACTGATTTCTCCTTCCCTCCACCTTAGTACATCTCCTGGCAATTACCTTCTTTGGCTTTCCTTTCAAAATCTCTCACTTCCAGAACTCCTCCTTCTTCATAATCTAAAAGAGAAGAGGTGAGGAAAACACCATCATACCTGAAAGCATTTTAGTTCTAAATTTTAAATTGACCCTTGAATATAACCAGTGTGGATAGGAGATCTGATGGTTACAGATGACAGAACTACAAGTATAATGATCTCAGGGTCCACTGCTGAGCCCTGGGTGACAAACTGCACTGAGGGATACATATGTTCTCCTGAAGGCGTCTTGGACATTTCCTCTTTCTGAATACCTTCCCTTTTCCTGCTCCTCATGGATTCACTCTCCAGGGTGGCTCCATCTAACTTCTGGTAGACGTGCTCACACACAGTACATTACCCCAAGCCAATTTACCAATCAGGTTGGTGTCAACAGCTCGGTCATAGTAATAGGAGAAAGCATAGAAGGAGCTTCCCCGAATCTCATCTGGTTGGTGCAGCTTCCCTTTGATGATCTTGAGTACTTCCAAGTAGCAAGGCTTGAATCCCATTTCTCCTATCAGTTCGAACACAGACAGGGGTAAATTAAACAGGGTAAGCCAAAGAAAGAGTATCAGGAAAAATCAGTGACAATAGCATTAAAGAACAAAGCAGCAGAAATTAAAGAATCAAAAGAGATGAAAAGAGCTTAGGTTTCCTTTCTGGAGTCCAGCATGGGTCACGGGTGCAATAAGGACCCTGCATCACCATCATTATGTGGTACTAGAGCAGATCATAGTAAGAGCTGAAAGGTACAGTGAGCAGACCAGTGCAGGTGCACAAAAAGCTCCCTCCATCTAAGGCAAGGCTCCCACCTCATTTTTATTTACTACTGCCTACTAAATAAAACTCCATTTTCCATCCCCATTATATTGTAATTTTACAATCCACTCCAGATGTCTAATGTGCAACTTTAGGAAAAATTTCTTAACAGTGAGGGTGACAGAGCCCTGAAACAGGCTGCCCAGGGAGGTTGTGGAGTCTCCTTCTCTGGAGATCTTCCAAACCCACTTGGACGCAGACCTGAGCCACATGCTGTAGGTGACCCTGTGTGTGCAGGGGGGTTGGACTAGATGATCTCTAGAGGTCCCTTCCAACCTTAAGCATTCTATGATTCTATGAACTCAGCTCTCCTGTTCCCCACTGTAAAGCAAAGCAATGTCAATAACCAAAGGGGGTCTTCTCTAGTTGCTCATGGTAGCGATTTCATATTCTGTATGCAGCATTAAGGACAGCAAGAAGTTAAGAAATAGTTCCTCAAGTGAGAAACATTTTGGTGCACCAGTTACTGTACCCTAACACAGCCTCAGAAAGTACTATCCTATTTGCACAAGTAACCAACATTTCCTACAAGGAAAGCACTTGCAATAAGAGACCACAGCCAGTGCAAGCAGCTATTTTTAATCACTCCAGATTTTGTTTTGGCTCTGTCAAAAGAATTCCACATTGAAGTCTATATGTATGACTGACCAGGCATCTTTCATAACCCAAAACAACTGTGGGGTTTTTGCAAAGACTCTGGAGATGAGACTTATCTTAAAAGGAGTTAACAGACCTCCCTTGCTTACCTTCTTTGTTGCCTCCATACCGGTATTTCACTCCTCCAAAGTGCCACTCTGCCTCCAGCTGCTTTGGCAAACAAGAGCTGCGGAACATTTGTCCATCTACAGCTGGAATGAAACCAGAAGGGAGTAAGAATCAAATTTAACATAATTGTTGATCAATATGCAGAATCAGAACAGGCTCAAAGGTCTTGAAGCAAAAGTTAAGGAAATCTAAGTTGATGAATACCAAGTGATGGATTAACAAAGCAGTCTTGGTCTAGAAAAATTGTGCCCTCTCTGTCTTGCAAGCTGCAGAGCAGCTGGACTTGTAATTTGTTAATGAGATAAATGGTAGAAGGATATCTGGCTAATTGCTGTTCCACACGGTAGACAAAAACAAACACACACCCACACAAATTCACAAATCCTAACAAACAGCAGATGACTGAGACAGCAAAGACCAAAACTCCTCAAAGGCCAATACAGGAACCATTAAGTACTGCCTTTCTGATTCAACTAGAAGTTTTCTAACAAAGTAAGAAGAAAACAAAATTATGAGAGCAGAAAAAGGGAGGGATCAAAACATATCAGGGAGGTGCAAGTGTGGCAAAATTGAGTGGAAGGCAAAATAAAAGGGCGAATTGCATATAAGCCAGCTGCTGGTTAGTAATTCTTGTCTGCCTTAGATATGTTTCTTATCAGCGCAGTCTGTCCTATCTTGTAAAAAAACCCTCCTCCTAGCTAGTTTTGGTGTGACTGTCAATTGTTCCAGCAGCAGACATAAGTCAGACTAGCTAGCAAGTAAGAAGCCAGAATCTGGAAAGAACCTAGCGCCTTGCCAGAGATTGGACAAGTCACCTGGGCAAGGATACTGGAAAGACTTAAGTTTTGAAGCAGTAACTGGGAAGATCTGTGACCACGAGTATGCATGTCAGCTGAGTGAGGGATAAACTAGTGACCATCAAGCCAGACCAGTCAGCGAGTAAAACAGGAAGTCTAAGGGGGCCCACGCGACCAGCCAGATACCAGAGACCTGTAAAGGGAGTTTCCACTCAGCAGCTATCCTTAGGAGCAGGATCTATTTGTGCTGCCCATGTTTACACGGATGCCTGCAGAGCTGTGTGAGTGCTCGCGGCTGGCCATGTTTGAGCACAAATTCAGAGATGCACATGCGTGGATATACAGTCTCACTCCTGACTGGACCTGGAAACAGGGAAAATGTGTAGCTTTGCGAGAGGCCACCAAGAAGGGATCCCTTAGCTCCTATAATCCACTGCGTTCTGCTATCCTTAAAAAGTGGTAGGCAGTTTCTGGAAAGGTCTATATTAGGGAAAACAGAAAAGCATGAAGCACAAAAGTGAAGTGACAAGAAATGGGCTGTTGCATAGTTAAAGTCTCTTCATCTCTTCAAAAATCTTTGATGTTTTATCATTTTAATGTACCTTTTGTATCCAAAGCTCCAAGTGTTGCTAGTCTGGCAGCTTTTAGTCCAAAACCCAAATAACTGCAAACAACAAAATAAAACATGGCAGTTTTAATTCTTGTGCCTCCAATAAGCTCTGCACATAGCCTTTTTCTTAAATTGTGGAACACCCAAATTGAATGCCCTTTCTCTGCTTTTTACCAATCTCCCCATTCCATTTTATAGTTTCTTTTGCCAGAATAATTCTAAGTACAAAAAGAATGACCCAAACCCAAGAACTACACAGCACTAAATGGGTAAATACAACACTGCAGAAAGAGGTTAGAGGTGGTGTGACATTTCTACAAAGTTTTTCTTGAAAAGTAAAAAATGTGCTGTAGTTTTAAATACAAAGGAGGAAGAGAGGCACGTGAGGAGTAGACAGAGGATGGGGTGCCCACTTCTATATCACACGAACAAGACTACACAGTCTTAGGGCAAAACTAATAGAACTGCCAAACCTCCTGTTAAGTGTGTGTGTGTGTGTGTGTGTGTGTGTGTGTGTGTGTTCAGCTGGAGGGGGCTGAACCTTCATCAAAAATCCCCCTATAGCTTAACAGCACACCACTGTGCTCTCTATGAGGTAGGACTGGTAACAACATCTACAAGAAAGCCATGATATGACTGCTAAAAACCTCTTGACTTTTCATTTCCAGGTCTGTGTTCTGTAAGTAAACTCTCTGGATATCACTGCAGACCTCTAAAATACTTGCTAGATTGGCTAAATAAGCAAAATTGTATTAATGCATATCAAATATCCCCCAAACTGGTTCAATATTCTGTTGTGCTTCACAGTTCATATTAGTTGCAGATGTCTTTGTTTTTTATTTATTTATTTTTTAATCCCAGTTTCTTGTAAGATAGGACATTTGGAACTAAGAACCAAGGAAGAAAAAAAGTCTCCAGTGCTCTTTTCAAATCTTCGACTAGGTTTAGTTCTGACTGCTGGGCAGGATATCCACCTTTCTGTTTGGTCTGTAAAATATGGACTGAAGGCAGTAACAAAAACACCTCTCCTTAAAGATAATGAATTAAAAGCTTCCTCTTCATCTGACCAACATAGTAATATTCCCTCCCAGTGACATTAACTGTGATCCTGGAACCTTTGCAGTCAACTAATGCCATATTCCAGGTCAACTGTTTCAAGGAGATAAGAAATCTAGTTAAAAAGTTATGGTTCCAACAGCTGGTAGCAGGATGACACAGCACATTTGTGGTTATGTCACAGGCTGCAGAAATACTAATTTTCCTGGGAGGAACTGTAGCCTTTTGCCTCTTACCTGTGCGTATAGAGCTTGTAGGTGCTATTAAACATTTCAAATGAGGTAAGAAAATCCCCAGGGGTTTGCTTCAAGGTTTCCTAAAAATAAGTTTAAAAAAAAAGAAAAAAAAATCTTTTAGTGTCCATTATGAAAAAAAAGAAGCTTTGATGTAATATCACAGACATACAGGGTTTATTGCACACTCATTTGATCCGCTTTGAGTGAAAAGCACAGTTTTGTCCATCACCACTTAAGTATTTGCAAAGCATTTACTAGAATTTATTTACATGCATCTTTGTGTTACTACATTATATAACAAGGAAGTGAAACAAAGATCAGGATGAAGATATCTTCTAATTGAGGATACCTGAATTTTTTAGAGTACTTATGTGCTACTCCACTTTTAGAGAGAGTCCCCACTAAAGTCAGCTGTGCTATGAGCAGTATGAAATTCTGCAGATCAGACTAAAGGTCTTATTTCAGGAACTCAGAAGAATCAGAAATGCAAAGTAAAGTATAAGCCAGGTTCTTCCCAAGTTAAGTGACTTGCCAGATACTAAAAGAAACACTGTGACCATTCATTCCCAATCTCAGGGCTGCTTTACCTTCTGATTAAATTAGGATTCCCTAAACTACCCTCTTATATCACCACTTCCAGCTTTCTTCCTTTCACAGACTTCTCTCTGCGTCTGTCTATGCCACTCTAGTAGTCATACGTCTTCTTGCCAGGCTAACACTAATATGCTCATCAACTTTAAGCAGTTGGGGTTCACTAACTGTTTTTTTTTTTTTTTTTTTTTTTTTTTTTTTTTCCCCCCCCAGTCCCAGGTCCCGGTAGGTCTCAATCACAATTTCCATCTTTCCCCTGCTAGTGACTTAACCGTACTATTCCTTCCTGGCCCTGTGTTTCCACACTGAACACGCTTCTGCTACGATTCCTGAGCAAAACAGCACAATCGCCGAGAGCACGAAAGCTGCAGGCTCCTGTTCAAGTAACCAGGTGCAGCAAAATCCAGATCTGGAATCACACAGCCCTAGACAAATGCTTGCTCAAAAGAGGAAGAGATTTGGCAGTACTTAGCTTAAGTCTCTCTTGAACAAATAATAGCTGCAATTTGGGTTGGGCTTTGGGTAGATTTTCATAGGAATGGCAGTCACACTTTCAACCCCACCCACTCAGCCCCTGCCAAATCTCAAGTCTCATTCCTAAGCCTTAGATCACAACAGCTTTCAAAAAGGAAAGGTCCTGAGATTTTTTTTTTTTTTTATTGCTTAGACAAATAGGGTTTTTTTCTGTGCCTTCCTTTCCATGATAATGACCAGGAAAACGAGACTAAGGCAGGAACCAGACAATTTTATAATGATTACAGTTCAGGTTTCATTTCTTATGAACATAAAGGTACAGAAGGTACAGAAAGGTACAGATCTAAAGATCACATAAAGGTACAGAATATTACAGTGTGCTTCTACAGTTCAATATCCATCTGATTTTCCTATGCAAACTTCAAAACTTTGTTAATATCACAATAAAAAAAAGCATAAGACTATCTTAATGACAGTTTTATGCAGTGCCCTGTCTGCTTGTAATCTGTACATAGTATTTTGTTCAAAAAGAGCGTAAGAGCTAAAATGTAAATGGTTCAAAATATAGGAGGAAGAATTTTTTTTGCAAATCAGTGGAGAAAATCCTCACCAATTCTGAGCTTTTTAATTTTTTACCCTTCAAAAATATACTGAGCTACACAAGCACTTTCTTGGGTGAGCCTGTGAGAAGGAAGAACAGCGCACTGGCAGGCAACTGCGGACCTTTCCTCCACACTGCTCTACTGATTTGCACCACCAGTCGTGGTCCCAGGAAACCCTCCAGGCCATTTACTGCAAAGCTCCAAGAGAAATTTGAATCCCAAGCTGCAGCCCTGACTACTTCACAGCTCTATTTATTCTCTAAACCCCTGACATGCAACATGCCTTCCTGCTGATCCAGTGCCCACTTCAGCAGGTGTTACCAACACAAAGCAGAGGGCAGCATTTGAGCTTCCCTGAACAGGATAAGGTTGCATGTCATGTTTCAACATGACCTACCCTTGCAAAATTAAAATATTTTGATATGACAGATACATGTTTTGTGGTCCACAAATACTATTCAAGACATTTCAGTTCCTGTAAACAAAATTTGTTAAAGAAAGGCGACATTCAAAAAATGCAGGAGGGACACAAACAACTTCATAGATCACATAAAGGTACAGAATATTACAGTGTGCTTCTACAGTTCAATATCCATCTGATTTTCCTATGCAAACTTCAGGCTTGTGTCTAGGCTTAAACTAATCCTAAAGGGTTAGGGATCTTCTGACAAATCCAGCAGAGATGAAATTAGGGGGCAGAGTGGGGACATGAAAAGAAACTCAGAACACAGAGCTTGCAGGTGCTACTAACAGAGACAGCTGCTCTGTAAGAACCTCCCCACCAACATTTAGCGAAGAGCAGATATTAGACTTGGAGGGACAAAGGGAGAACAGACCCTGTGTTTCTTGTAATATGCAAGTATACTCGCTGGAAGTGTTCTACATTTATTGCATACTAAATGTGTGTCCATATTAACAGGGCTTTCCCTGTCTGGGTCTAAAAATCTTTCCCCCCCTTCCTCAGGCTCCTTTGCCTGCGAGGAATCCTGGCATCACAGGTACCAGCCTGTTATGCCAGGGCCACCAGTGACAAAAGGAGAGCACAGATCACATTGGTGCCCACAGGCCTCACAGCCCCAGCCCACACACTTGCATCTCCTCCTCACCTCAAACCGTGGCAGGAATGTGATTTGGGTTGAGGCTCCTCCCAAGTCCAGAGTCCCAACAGTGTGCTGGTTCTGGCCAGACAGTTGCCCTGCAAACCACATGATGCTCAGAACAGCCTCAAGTGATCAAACACTAACATGGAGACTGCACGCATATCCTGGCAACCAACAAGACCATCCCATCAGAGCAATATAGGAGGCTGAGCTGGCCTTTAAAGGCCCCAACAAAAGAAAAATACAAAACAAACAAACAAAGCTGTGCCCTGGGAGGCACACCAAAATAAAATCCACATAGACCAGAAGAAAGTGGCAGAGGTTTAAGAGAGTTTTAAGAGGAGAGAGATTCACAGAACCTGCTGCTTTGCTACCAGCTTCACCTCTTCAGAGACAAAGGCAGATAAGTCTCTAGGTACCCAGCAAAAGTAAGGTACAAGATAAAGCATCTCCTGTAAAAGACTTGTGGAGGGCACATGAAACCATGCTGCTGGTCAAGAGTGGTAGGACAAGAGCAGCAGGGAGAGCAGAAGCAGCTATTTATCATTTTCTCTTTGGCCAGAGCAGCTTTTTTGCTTGCTCATGTTTCTTCCAGAGTACTGACTTTCTCTCCTCCCTGTGCTGGATTGCATTCTTGAGACTTTGGGCCAGCAGAATTAAAGTACCAGCACATTCCCTCTTCTTCTGTCGCACAGTTTATGCTGCAGTGAGGAACACCTTCCTGTCTCCCACCTTTTAACAGATTAGCAGCACTACTGGGCCAACCCGTGGATAACCAGTTCCCAGGGCAGCTCTGCCTCCCAGTCCTGAAGCTTCTGGATCAAGACTCTTGCTTCTTAGTAGAGATGTGGCTCAGCCTCTAACACCTGGTCTGGCCCAGGCAATCTACTGTATTAACCTTGTTGCCAGAGTGAGGAGGAAAGGGAAAGCACAGCAAACAAGGCAGAGGAACTTAGGGCAACCACTTCTGAAGAGGAGACTTAGATCATACTTAGAGAGCAGTTATACAGAATTAACTACCTGTCAGAAAGTTCACAGTGATCCAGGCTAAAATTCCTGCAAAAAGTGAAAAAAGAAGAAATAAAGTCATGACCAAATACTCCCATGGCCTCCTCTCCACCCTCACCTCCCCTTGACCCCTGATTTATTTACCTGTAAGCCATAACTAAGGCAATGTAACTGCACAAATGCTTCATAAATTAATTCAAGTTTACAATTAAGTGATATGAGCCATTACTGACTTCTTAAAAGTTCATAAACTGGTATAGATAAGTTTGCATTATCTATGCAACATGCAAAAAAATCAGTTCTAAAATCCGAACAGTATACAAAGAAGTAATGAGCACAATTTTCCTTAGGCATCTGTTGTTTTTCATAATTTCCATTCCTAATCTGAAAACTGCATCCACGCTGCTCTGTATTTTAATGTTGTAGCTTGTGTAATTACACTAAGAACATAGTGGCAGTCAGTAAAACCTGAACAGCTCCTCTTTGACTCCCACGATTAGCACCCAAATGTAGGAGAACATGCAGCAGCAGCAGAGACTGTATTTTTAAATATATCTTGGCAGGTTACACTGTGCCCTGTTATGCCTCACTGGTCCTGCTGCCTGTCAACACAACACTCCTCCCTGCTTCACCATTCACCTGTTAATCCTGATGAAATACTATGCATGGCAGACTTCATGTTTCTCTTCCTTTTCTCTTGGCTCATAAAGATTTGGCTTTTCCATCTTTCTTTACTCCCAGCAGTAGTAGTTTAAGCTTCCTGATTTCTTTTTTCCTTCTCCTCCTGAGCACCCTCTAAACTGGCAATATATCTACCGTAACAAATTGTTCAGAATGGAACCATCACAGATGGTTCTTATCAGAGCCATACGGAAGGATTATTATCTGCCTATTCTCTAATGTAAAAATTCTGGCTATGCAGTCAAAAAAGTTAAACTGCTCTATTCTGTACTGCAAAATCATCTACAAATCATCACTCACGCCCATCCTACAATATATTTCACTTTTGCTTGTATTTCAGGTTACTTCCCTGGCTACTTTACTAGCTGTATTTCTCCAAGCTTTTTTAACTACCTGCCTAGCTTTGCATTTTTTTAATACTTTAAAATTATCCTTATTCTTTCTCTAAGATTCATGGAACCTTCAAGCTTACCTGAAAATTGATGAGCTAAGCATAATTATTTGTTAAACTATCTTTATAGAATTTATTAAGCATTCTCATAAGCCTCCTGGCTTGCTATACAGCAGTGAGTAGCCCTTCCGAGGTGAACTACTACACTATCTTTATTCCCACCAGTGCCCTCAAGCAGGCTTTAACTGTTTAACCTGCATAATTTTTTCTAAAACAGCCAAGGAATGAGGTTCTTTTCTGGTATGATGCACTACACTTTGGATGATAACATATCATTTAACTAACTCAAATCACTTTTTATATCTGTGTTTGTAGTATAACAAATGACCAAATAATCAGAATCTCCCTTTCACTTTTTCCTCCTTCTAAAACCCACCTTCGTATGATCCATCCAGGATGCTCACACTGTCCTCTGGAACAAGAAATGGTGATTCCTCAAAGACTTCTCTCACCTG
>VZSV01000079.1:1133548-1154688 GCA_013398735.1 Nothocercus julius
TTTTTTTTTTTTTTTTTTTTTTTTTTTTTTTTTTTTAATGGCCCCGCTGACGCAGTCGCAGAGCGCTTCGCTTCGCCTCTCCCCGCCCAGGCGGCGGGGCCTTGCACTCTCCGCCAACCGACGCGCCAACGGACGCGCCAACCGCCTTCAACCGGCGCCGTGCCGCGCAGCGCCGGGGGTGACACTCGAGCACCGCCGCTGGGAAGAGCAGCGGTTGCCATGGCAGCGCCGAGCTGTTCCCCCAATTGTCCCCACGCCCGCCGCGCCACGCGCTCACCGCTCGCTTGGAGCGCTCGCGGCACCCCATCCCCCCCCGCGCCGCGTCGGCGCGTGCGCGTGACGCGCCCGTCGCGTACCTTGGACGTCACGGGCCGGCGCCATGGGGTTTCCATGGGAACTAGCCGCCCGTTAGCGGGTGTGGGGGGCCGCCATGGCGGCGGCGGGGGCCAAGGCGGGCGGGTCTGCTTCGCCGCGCCGTCCCGGCTCGTCCTTGGCGTCGCGGGCGGATCGGGCCGAGGCGTGCGCGGCGCTTTGGGAGGTGCGGCTGGCGGCGGCTGAGGCGTCGCGGGCCGAATATCGCGAGGCCGCCTGGCTGCTCTCCCGCAGCAACGCGGAGCTGCTGTGGCGGCAGCAGCACCAGGAGCGGGAGGCCATGGCCGTCCTGAGCTTCCTCAAGAAGCAGGACCAGGAGAAGACGGAGGAGGTGCGTGTGGTGCCTCTCCCGGCCTCCTGCCCCCGTCACAGTGCCGAGGGGCCCTGGGTGCCGAGTACCTCCACGGTGGTTGGAGCCGGCTCCAGATCAGCCCTGCAGGTTTATTGCACCCGTGTCACAGGGGAAGCCACAACGACACAACCTCTGATACCTTCAAGCAAGGGAGTGCAGCTCCAAACTCTGCTAATTAGTCAAGAAAAGTATGGACAAGTTTGGGGAAGTAGAACTGCACCCAGAGCTTCCCAAGTGCCACAGATGCAGCTTCCATATATACTGCCTTCTGGAGCAAAACTGCTAATAGCAGTGCTTTTCTTCCAGCGTGTTTCAGACACTGGGGTCAAAGACAGATGCATGCAGGGGGGAATAATTTCCTAGCAGTTGGTCCTGGGCCTTTCCCAGTGCCAGATCTGCCAAAAGGTCCATGGGGCCCTGGTGGGCAGGCTGAGCGAGCCAGCAGTTACAGAGCGGGTTGTCTAGAGAGGGTTCTAGGAGACAGAGCCAAACTCTTCTATGGTCACAGAGAAAGGGCAACAGCCCCAGCCTACAACAACGAAAAGAATTCTAAAATTATACACAGTTAACTCTACTGTGTTTTTTTTTTTTTTTCCCTTGCTGGTTTATTTGAATAATTAAGAAAAGCTAAATGAAACCATATCAAGTTTAATAAAATAGGGAACAAGTTTGGGGATTTTTCCATAAACAAGTTCTTTTTCTCTAGTGCACTGCTGTGGTGAAATGTAGTTGAAATTGCCCCAACACAGAATCAGTTTAAGGCTTTTTTACACAGCTCTGCACTGTAGCTGCCATTTTATCTTTCCTGAGTTGCTTTACTTAAATCTTATTCCTACATTTCTTAATCCAAGTATAAAAGCACCCATTTTTTTTTCAGTTAGAAACTGAAAATGTAATTAAATGATTTTAACTCAGGTGTGTTCATTGAATAAGAAGGTACAAAGTTCTAGATTCCAGGGTATTGGGGAGATTAAACAGCAGAAGACAATTTTCTCGCTCACATCCCACATTTTTTTCTCAGTTTATATCCAATGTCAAAGCTCTAGGATTTTTTTTTCAACTTCTTATTTTCTCTATCTGTCTGTCCTGTTTTTCTGTTCATGCTACTGAACTGCTTCTTTAACACTGTGCACCACTATCCAAAACAATAAGGAAGAAACTCTTCTATCTGCATGATTTTTGTTTGGTAATTTACAGATGTTTTTAACTAGTATATATGCTTTTTTTTTTTTTTTTGACTTACATTATTTTGTATACTTAAGTAAAGGCTAGTGCTTTCACTCTCTGGTTTTAAATATTAAAATGTTTTAAATGTAATTTAATCACCCTAAACACTGCAAGTGAGGGAACTTTTCCATATTTCTGGTGTCTTCTTATAATCAAATTTGAAGAGAAGAAAACAGCTAGGAGACCTTTTTTTTTTTTCCTCCCACACTTACTGTTTCTTCATTAATCCTTTCACAGATTGAGAAGCTGAAGCAGCAGCTGATTGATTCGAAAAAGCAAGCGCAAGAAGAGAACAAGAAACTGGTGAATGAACTTTACGCCTTTTCCTCTAGTGGTGTCCTCTTATCAGACTGGATCGTAGTTCTGATTTTAGTAGGAGGAGCAAGTTAGGGCAGCTAAACATTAAAAGGTTTTGATGCAAGCATCTTGTGTGGAAAGAGAACTTGAAAAAAAACAATGGTGATGTGGGAGTTATCCTGTGACCGTGTAGAGTATTATTTAAAATAATAATGTTTCGTAGCATCTAAGATAGTATAGGAGCCAGCTGGTAACAGTAAGGCCAGAAACACAGAGAAAAACATGTTCCTTTGTGCCAAGACAAACAATAACTAATCTGAATTCAATTGCAGTTCTTCATTCATTAGTGATGAATTAAAAAATCTTGAACTAAGAAAAATATTATTTACTAATCTGGCCTCATTGAGAAACACAGAATTTTGTTAATTGCCACTTTTAATCTCCCCCACTGAGTAGTCTGCACAACATACCTTAGGCTAGACAGTGCAGGAAAAGTTATAAATGATCATACAGTTGTTGCTTTACACTTGCCACTCATTTCTTTTTTTTTTCTTTTAGTGGTGGGTGATTTCTACTGTGTTTGTAGTATTTCATCTAGTGATGAATTCCTGTAGACTTGTGGTTTGTAAAACTTTATAGTTAAGTATAACTTCAGACATTCAGCTCTGTGCTCTGTGTTTATGTTACATTATTTCAAGATTAGTTGTTCTTATTTTGTTTTCTACTCTTTGATAATTTCTGATTTGCAGGCAGACCAATACACCCAACAAGTAAAAGAACTGGAGGAGAAATTTCAGAAAAAAGTCAGAGAAATTGGCCAAATTCAGTTAGAATTGAGATTGATAAAAGAGTTCCGCAGGAAGAAAGCAGCTATGGAGAAAGAGCTGGAAGATGTAAGTTTGTTGTAAGTAGGGATTTGGAATATTTATTTAAAAGGCAACCTGCACAGCAGCACAGACGTTGGGAGTGGCAAATGAAAACAGACATGGCCAATTTATTGGAATGTTTTCCATAAGTGCAGTCTGCTGAGAATGAGAAAAAGCATTAAAGGATATAATGTGTGTTTCATAGCCAGAACTCACTTTAAGGATGTGACAAATAACAGGTCATAACTAAGCACGATTGAAACAGAACATGATTCTAGGATTTAGTTGGTTAGTATTGCAAATTACTTTCAATTTTACTTTGTGGTTGTTTCTGTAGCCGTCCTTGTTGTCAGTGTAAAAGTAGATGCGTTGCTGTGAAAATGTGATAGTGCCTTCAGTTCTGAGGAAACCATTTTTTTTTGTTGCAGTTAAGAGAGAGAATGGAGACCTCAAACAAGAAACATCAGGAAGTGGTTGTGAGACTGGAGAAAAAGTTCCTTGAGGAAAAGGTAAAGAGTGACAGGAAACTGAAGAATCTTTTATTAAAATGATTTCTCACACCAATCAATCTGGTAGGTAGTTTTGGCTATTCTTTAAAGAAGATTTTTCAGTGCCTTATGTCAATACAAGTACAGTGAGTGAGTTGGAGGCTAGTTGCAGCTTTCAAAGCAAAGAGGTGGGATGTCAAGATCCCGGGGAGGCCATCAGGAGCTTCAGTGCCCCCTGGAGGTCACCTTTTAGCAAGAAGTTTTGTGAGTTGAAAACTATGGTTTTGGAATTTGTACTTTGATGGGTTTTGATTACAATAATTTTGGATCTCAGGCAACATTTAAGCAGGCTTTTCTCACTTTCAGAAAAGACTAGAAAAAGATGCTGAGAAGAAAGTAATAATGATGACAGAGACTGCCCATCGTGAGGCTGTTTTGTAAGAAACACTTGCTTTTCCTGTTTTCTAAAAAAACATCTAAACACTGTTTTCTAAAGAACAAGTGGCCCACAGTAGTGCATAAGCTTTGAAGGGCTAAATAGATGATGACCTAGGCTGTTTTAAACTTTTAAATGCAAGTGATCATTATAGCCACGAGATTTAAACTGGTTCCAGTGGAGGAATGGAGGTAACGTTATCACAATGGTACCACCATTATCTCATTGTCCCCATCCAAATACAGGACTAGAGGCAAAGCTAAAAACACTTGTTACAGACTAGTAGGAATTTTATCGCTTAACTCTGAAATTAGGAGACTGAAATACTGATTTTAATATAAGCAAAATGGAAGGTTGTTATTACAGCTCTGAAGTTTTGTTCTTCCCGCTGCAGGCAGCTGAACAGCACCGGGAGAGAGGTGTTTAAGGAGAATGTTCGTCTTCATGATGCTTTCACTTGCCACCTGAAAGAGGCAGCTGAACTGCAAAAAATCAAGCAGAAGTTAGAGGAGGACAAAACACATCTGTTGCAGGAGAAGGTTTCTATTTTTGTTTTAATTGTATTTTATTCTTCCCCAGAAAGAAGTCTTTGAAGCCCAAGGTCTGGGTACAGGTGTAAGTTCACTGAGATCTTAAGTCTCCCCAGTCAGAGCCCTTCACAGTTGCTGGATTTAGAGTTATCTCAACAACTCTTATTTTATCCTAATTATGGGGCGAAGGAAGGAAACATTTCCTATGAAGGATCACTAAGAATAGGTGTCTTTGTAGTGTATACTACACACAGCTGCCTTTATATGGCTTCTCTTGTAAACAGAATCCTGATTCCGGATCAATACTTGCTCCCAGGGTGAATGAACCAACATTTTTACTAGATTGTCAATTTTGAGGAAAAATAACTGTTCTGGTATGCTGTGAATAAAATAAAGCTCAAATAACTTCTCGTGTCCCTTAGGAAACCAATGAGTATTTGATTCGGGAAAAGATCTTACAGATCAATCAGCAGAAGGCACAGATTGGAGATCTGCAGCATAAAGTGGAAAAGCTAGAGATGGCCTTATGTCACATGTCCAGAGAATTTGAGACAGAGACTCAGAGAACACGGCATCAGGCACTGATACAAAATGAGGCAAGCCTGGTGGAGGTCAAAAAACTTCAGCAACTACTGGAAATGAAGGATCGTGAGATGAACCGAGTGAAGAAACTAGCCCGCAACATCCTAGATGAGAGGACTGAGGTGGAAAGGTTCTTCCTAGATGCCCTGGACCATGTGAAGCAGGAGATCATAGCCAGCAGGAAGCATTACAGGGAAAAGGCCCAAACTGCCTACTACAGAAAAATGATGGAGGCATGTGCAGGGAAGGAAGAATTTCCCAAAATCAAAACATTCACAAGCAACATAAACAGCACAAATAGTGTATACAAAGACCTAGAAGAAGCAGAGAAATGCTACTGGTATTGAAACGTCAAAAAATAGGTCCTATCTTCCTAGCAGAAAGGAACTTACCTACCCCTGAAAAAACTTTTGTGTGATATTGTCTAGAATAGGAATGCCTGTGGAGGTTGCTGTACTAAAAATAACTTTATGAGGTGTAAAATCCTATCAAGTAGTAATGGGTTTGTAAGCACCATTTTTTCATTACGTTATCTTTTTATAATAACTTTTATATATAATATTCTTGTGTTAAAAACTTCTGTATTATTTCCATGGATATAATTAAAAATAACAAGCTGGAAAGAGGTCCCTACTATGTGCTGTATAATCTGATACAGAATTTCCAGTATAGATGTGTTTCATAATCCAAAACACATCATCATTTTAACAAATATCATTGCAACCCTAGGCTTTTGGTTGTGTGGGTATTGTTTGTCTGTGTTAAGAGGAAGGGAATAGGCCTCTCACTCACTGTAATGACCTAGCAACACTAAAGCCTGAAAAAATAGTTAAGATGCTGACAGATCTTTACTTTGTTACTAATCACAGCAAACCACCCAGGTGATGCCAAATCTGGTCTTTGTTCATCTGCTCCTCCATATTTCAGAGGATACTTTGCTCTGTTGTCTTCAAATCCTGGTTCCCTCAAGCTTCAAAATAATGTAAAAATTAATCCTTTATAAATCAGGCATAGAGTATGGTAATGGTTGTCAGAATTAGGTTTTTAAATTAATGAAGCAAATCTCAGATTTTTAGATGTAGCTTTCTCAGAATTTGTATTAGGATGCAGTGTAATACAACTGGGACTATATATGCCCCAGTGGCCACTTTTATAGATCTAAAACGCGCTAGTAATCCCATGCCTACAAACTGCAGCAGATCCAAGCGCTTAGATTTCAAGCTGTGAAGATAACGTCCGGTAGAGATGGACGTTATCTGGTGCAGTCTGTACAGGTCCCTAGTGAAAGATCAAAAGTAGCCCACTCTCAAATAAAAAAAATACGTAGTATATATTGGTCACCAAATGACTTAGTGACTTGCAATCCCTTGGAATTCTCTGCTCAATTCTGGTTACCTGGTCTCAGAAGTGATACAGCAGAAGCACTATGAGTTCAAAGCCCAGAGATGGAAGGGATCATGGAGGCTAGAAGGCTTCTGCTTGGAGGGGACAGGAGCGGGGAGACTGCAACTGGGAAAGAAAATTGAGTGTAGAAATTTGACGCTTTTACATAGTGGATAGTGGATGTGCTTCTCCACTTTGGATAGTGGAGAAGCAAAGGAAGGAAAACATTTTTGAAAACAGTACATATGTAAATACTGAAGGAAAACAGTAGTATTTACAACTAATACATGCATAACTGAAGTCTTGCTTTTGTTATATTTAATAGTTTAGACAGCCATATATTTAGAAGTTGACAGCACTGTGTGCTCAGAGGTATTTTTTATTTATATTCTATGAATAGCTGAGCCCAACCTGGGAAATCAATGGAATATCAGAGGAAGAACTGAAAACTGTTTTTTTTACAAATACAGAATCTTTGGACTTCATCTCCTAATGCATTGATCTTTTCTATGTTTTTCAGGGGAAAAATCCAGTTTGAAAAAGTTGATATCCGTGAGTTGACATGGGAACAAAAAGAGCGTGTTCTGAGATTACTTTTTGCCAAAATGAACGGCACAAAGCAATGGTATTATTCAATTTCTTCAATAGGTGAATGCAAAGCTTTCCCTGTTAGAGAAACAAGGCTGATAACTGTAGGTTAGGGGCTTCCAAGAAACTCTGAATCTAGCATTACAGCTTCCTGTGTGACTTGATGAGAGGTATTTTTTTATCTTCTTAGTAGGTGATATATGCTATTTTTGAACATGCAGCAGACTATACTGTAAGATCTTTGTGCGCAGTATCAAGTAAAAGCAAGTGGAAGAAAACTGCTGATAGTGTGCAGAAAGATAGAGAAATAGCTTTGATTAGTGCAGTGGGAGTAATTTTGTTCAGTTATTAACAAATTCCTACCTACTTCTACCAAGTAAGTAATATATATGATGACAGTAGTACTCCCCACATATATTTCCTTTTAATCAGAGCACCATAAAGCAATCCGTCCAGTATTGAAAAAATACAAATGTTCATAAGCAAGTACACTCATCCTATTGCTCATTGTTATCAGCATTAACAAGCTTATGAGCAGCATTTCAGAGATGTCTAAAATATGTCTTACACTGGAAATTCAAAAGTTAAACATCATTAAATACATTATAAGCTATGAACTGAACAAATGTCCCCATATATAAGAGGACCTAAATATAAGTCTAAAATGTTGCTGTTTTTCATGTATGCTGGGAGAGCTAATGCTGAACATGTTAAGTCACCTCCTTTAATTTAAAGGCATTGGTATGAATTCATAATTTACAAAAGATACACTAATAGAAAATTAGCAAATTTTGTTGCATTTTTTTTACAGCAGGAGTAAAATATGTATAATTAAATGATTTGTCCATGAGCACATGCAGCTTTTATACTTCCAATTTATGCATGGATTTAACTCCTTTTATTACTATTTGCCAATGTACAAGATCACATGTAAAGCTGTATAGTATGAAAGCCTGAGAAAAGGAACACAAACATTTCACTCTAATTAGACTTTAAATTAAAAACAGGTTTTATTTCTTTTTTAAATAAAGTTTTTGATTATTTCAATGATTGCTAATATAAAACAACTATCTCGTGTATTTCAAGTAATATTATATTAAAGAAGTTAGGAATTTTCCACGTGTAACTACCGTCTGTTTTTGAGGGGAAGACAGTGTTTTATTTATTTGTTAATAATTTGTCTGCACATATTCTAACTTACAGTCTTTCTTATTTTATGTCAAACTGTTTCAAACACAGTTTTATTATATCTGTTAAGGGAATAAATCTGTTGACTGGGAATCAGAAAGAAAATGGGACTGATGAATTAATATATTGTTCAGTCTCTGTTGGTGACCGGGATAACCTTCATGTTTGAAGGAAGACCTTCTTAAGTTGATTCAGACCCTCTTAAGAGCCAACATGAGAAAGTTATTCCAATGTTTGTATAGCTAGAAATAAGCTAAAGAGCAGAATCTGTTGCGTATATCCAATTTCTGCTTAAGCGCTCCTCATTCCCTTTTACTTGTGATGATTTAGCAGCAAGGAATAGAGTTCCACAATGCACTGAATTCAGGTTCTGATCAGCACTGATTTTGAGTAGGGTACTGTATGTAATAGCTCCAATGTCCTAGCGTTTCTTGCTTTTCTTTTAGAAAACAAGGAACATAGTTTGGTGTGGGATTAGAAACCTGGCTGAGTGTAGATCACCCGTAGACAAGGATCACTTTGCACTTGTTTCTTCCTCACAGGAAATACAGCAAAGATTTGGCCACTTCAGCTCCTGATGATACTGGAGAAGAAAACAGAGATGGGTAAGAGAATGAATTATACCATTCTGTCTACCATATCCTCAACTCCTGACTATTTATGAACAGATGCAGTTAGTTCTCTCTCATCTAATGGTATGTTTGCACACAAAGAAATGTATTTGAGAAGACAGAAAGGATTTTTAGTATTATTTTGAAATTTCTGGTCATTCCAGTCTTTTCATAGCAGGTATTAGGCTCATATATATATATAAAAAAAAAAGTTACACTGTTAAATGGTTTTGAGACTCTAGATTGCAGTGTCTTCAAGGCAAGATACTATTTTAAACGGGAGATAAAAGAGTTCGCAGTAACATTGCATTCTAGCACAGGCTAAAGATGTTTATTATGAGATTATAAGGATTTTATGTTTGTATAATATAGAAAATGTTTTTTTATGCTGAATATTGAAATCAGGAGGGTAAATAGGAGGGTGGAAAGCAGTAAGAGCAGTGAGATGAGGCAGGTACATCATGATCAGTCAGCATCTGCAGCTTGATCTAAAAAGGCATTTTATTAAAGGCACATACAAGATTTATATTTCTAATGCAGTTATTTAAAATCATCTGTTTAAGAATTGTCTTTCAAAGTGATGATAACTATGTAAAAAAGCTTGCACACATGTGAACGATTGTACAAATATTTAGAACATTAGTCTGGCAATATTGCAGGGATACTCCTGCAGTACTTCAGACATCAGGTAAACTTGGTAATGAAGACTTGTTTTCCTGCAGAAGTTGGATTTTAGAACTTCTAGAGGACAGTAGGTTTTAACAGGGCAACAGAAAAGTGTGAACAGCAATATACATTAGGAGAAAAATGAAGGTGATCTGAAAGTAAACTGTAGACATTATTCAAGATAGTTATTTAGAATTCCTTTCCCATGTGTATGAATGAATGTCAATGTATTAATGGTGATTTACTAAGAATATTTTACCTTTGCAGCACAAAAAATATTCCTCCCAGCCTAACATTTATTACACAGCAGGCTGAATTGTCAGAGTCATCATCTTCTGCACTAATCCTTCCACACATTCGGATGTTCACACCAAAGCCTAAGTAAGGCATCTATATATGCTTTGAATGAACAAGACCCACAGCCACCACAATTACTCTCATTGGCACTTTTCATTTGTGAAGTCATCTTGTGAGTGATGCTGCTATTTGAAGTTTGAAACTCTGCTACATTTGCTGCTGTCATTTGAAATTAGCCTGAAATATGCCTTAAGTATTTGCTTCCTTCTTAGACAAAGATTTTATTCTTTCCCAAGGCAGAACCTAGGATGACCCTGTACACAATTTATTTGGATTAATGGTTGCAACTCTCTATGATATAATTTTTCACTTTGTAATAAAGTCATTTGGATAAAGCATAAGAGATTTTGTTATCAAGTGATGTAAAAACAGATACAAAAAATTCCTTGAAATGCTGTATGAAATTAGATTGGTTCGGAGGGCCTTGAAACACTGTAAAGGAGGTTGGATAACATATATTAGAGGGGTCATGGACAGCCTCTGTGAATAGGGTAATAAAGTGATCACTGTACCTATATAATGTTTTAACAAGGAACAATCTTTTGCTGCAGAAATGTATTAGCAAGTTTTTAATTCATAAACAAATTGCAAAGGTGAGAATCTCCGTCTAGGGTACAACAAAGAGAAAAAAACAAGATACAAACATTAGTGGATCCACATCAGTTGCACTAATATACAACTGTCAGTAACAAAAGGCATCCTTATCAGAAGGCAGAATACAAAGTGTTCACATTCAGCTTTTTTAATTAGAGTCATGATTAGAATCATTAGAATATTATTATTTTCCATGGGTGCTTAAATGTGCTTCCTGCAGGACCCTTATTGCTGCATCACCTTCCAGATGAAGCAGGAATAAAGAAATACAGGCTTTCCAGCTCTGAATGCACATATTTTAAGGACTGGGTCTACTAAGACTTAACCCTCTCTACTAATGGGACCTGCAGTCCCTGTAGGATGATACTGTTTATTTGAGCAAAATTTAACAGAGTCAAACAACCAACACAAGCACTATAACTATAGTCAGGAAGATTAAACAACAGAACAGGCCTGGCTGCTTTCTGATTAAAAAAATATATAGGTGTATATATATATTCTTCTATCCTACTGATCCTTCAATGTCTTGAAATATCACTATGAAACTGCTATTTTCTGAACGTCAACAATAGAATCTTCCATGCTTGGTATCTTTATTTTATGTAGAAGTCACTTCTGTGAAACACTTCCATGAGACCTCTGAAGCGTCCCAGAGATGACACTCAAAATGAGTGTTAATTGTTCTGAGTAACTCAAAATGTAAGATAAGGAGATAAAGAAAACTGCCACAAAATGTAGCCAGTAGTAAGTCACTAAGGCTAAAGGTATTGAAGTGGAAAACAGAGTAACGTTCAAATTGAGAGAGTCTGGAAAGAAATGTAAACTGAGGTCAATCTCACTGTTAAGCTCAAACTTTCTATTGGATAAGATTGTTTCCTCTGCTAAAGGTTACCAGAAGAAATTTGAATTCAGGTCGCTGAAAACTACTGACAGCAACAGAAACCCCAGACTGTGTTACATGAGTCTGCCTGATTTAACCAGAAACCGAGGCCCTTGAGAAAAATGGAGCTTTCCATTCATTCCCAAGCAAATGGTGATAGTCAGGACAAAGCTGGGAAAGTGTCTGCAGCACAGAAGGAGAAGGGCACCAGGGACAATATCTATAAAGGCTGATTTAATTCCCCATAGTTGGCATAACCACAGCAGGCTTGGTAACGGTGGCATCTTCCTCTTTCCATTGAGAAATAACAGTTTTCAGCTGTGTGTAGAACTGCACTCCCTGGAGAAAAAGAAGAGGCACAGAATCAGATGTTTGGCATTATGATTTTTTCAGGTCTGCACCAAGCAGTTTCTGCTACATCTCCATAGGATCAAGTTTTCCTTTTTCGGAGCCACTCTCATCCTCCCTCCTTTACCCATTCCCCAAATTCTGGTGCTGTAAGAAAGCTTGCTAGGCAGTTCTCAATCCCTTCTTAAATCTCCACTAATGAGGTTATGAGTGTCTCCTCACAGCCACTTCTAACATGATTTATTGCAATTCAATCTAGTAGACTATTCTGAATTAGTTACCTGTTTGCCGTAGAAATTGGTGTCTCCTCTGAAAGAAGCACGAGAGCCAGTGAAAGAGAACATGGGCAGAGGTACTGGGATTGGCACATTTACACCCACCTATACCAAAGGAAAGTTGCCATGTTAATCACAGGAAGAAAAGAAGTAGCAGAGTGCAGAACACTCTCCACAACCTACTGCATTTTGTTTCTCTAAATCCAAGGTTGTGTACCGTTGGCTGAATAGTTACTGATTAGTCACCATAGCCAGATGGTAAATGGTGAGCTCTAATGGCAACAATCCTTACTTTTACATACCTGCCCCACATCTACTAAGTGGGAATATTTCCGAGCTGTGGCTCCATTGGTGGTAAAGATTGCAGTTCCATTTCCATAGGGATTATTGTTCACCATCTCAATTGCATCATCTAAATTGTCTGCTTCCATAACGACTAAGACAGGCCCAAAGATTTCTTCCTTGTAGCAAGTCATGTTTGGCTGCCAAAACAAATAGCAGACAAATCAGCTTGTGTGAGCTCATACCAAAGAGCCAAGCACACATGCCACTCTTGCCCAGAACACGCTCAGGGTCACCCAGCACCCCACACTGCCACAGAGCGTTCTTCAGTACTCCATGCCCTTCCACCATCTCTCGTGCCCTGCCAATTATCTGTAGTCTACAAAAGAGGCGACCACTTTACACCTCCAGTTTGCTTTCTGCTTTTCCTGCCTGCCTGCTTGTAGTGAGAGGTCTACTCTTTGAATGTGGCAGATTAAGACCAGGATTAATTCAGTGTAGTTTACTGCAGAGTTTTTTTTTGACAAAGTGACGACAACCTGCTATCCTCTCAGTCTTGGCTGTTAACTATTTTCATCACCCACATTCTCATGTTTTCTACCCGTCTTTTCAACCCTTTCCCCAGCATCCAGTGCACCCATCCTGCTCTCTGACTGCAGTGTTCTTCATTCATCTCAGTCAGATTTCATAACATTCTCAGGCATTTAAAAGACAGTAATACAAGTGCAAAACAATTTTGACAAGTTGCAAATTTTATGTAGCTATTATTAATTTTACTGCTGTATAACAAAGAATCACAAAATTTCAACGCAACTTTTAATTCTGAATGGGAAACACCGCAATATTTATGATACACCAAAGAAAATAAAAAGATGTTTAATGAGAATGAGGCAAAAAACATCTAAGATAAGTTAAAAGCTTGAATTATATAATAGCACTAAGTACATAAAATCCTAGGAATATAAAGTACAACAGCAGAATTATCAAGACTGGTCTACTGCCATGGAATCACTCACCACAAAGTCTAAAATGAACTGAATTCTTCAACACTGAAGAAATTGTATCAGCAAATTGCATAAAAATAATGAAGAATTTATATATGAAAAAATACTTGATATGTGGTTGCACATTATGCATTATGCTGACTCATTAAAGTTGTGAATATATTCACCAATACAGAGCTTTTGTAGCTTATCTTATCTCATTCTTGCAAAGGTTTTGACAAAATACCACTTCTAGTTCATTAAGTTCTTAAGTTGCAAATTGCAGGAAGGTATAATGAAGGAAGGAAAGATGGATGTTTGACTGTTCCTCATACTCTTCTTTAAGCATCTGCACTGGCTGTTATTACAGACAGGACATCAAGCTTTATGGTAATACTAATTGATCGTGTTTCTTTGTTTGGTTTTGTTTTTCCCTAAATTGGCTGCATTCCATTAAAGTCAAGATTATTAACCTTATTCAGTGTCTGTTGCACCCCCTGGAGTTTCATTAATTGCCTCCACAACAACTTTACAATCAGCCTTTCACTGCAGCTATGCAAGGGAAGCCTCTGCCCTATAGACTTTTAACCTGGTGATTATCGATTATTGGCTGGTTTGGGCAAGCCATGTTTCCACTGACCCTATGATATATGGTGTATACTGGTTATCTTACCTTCACATTGGCAAGGATCGTTGGCCCAACAAAATTGCCATTTTCATAGCCCTTCACTTTGATATGACGTCCATCCAGAAGAAGGCTGGCACCTTCTTTTACTCCTTGCTCGACCAGATGGCAAACCCGTGCCTTAGCCTGGGGACTGATCAGGGGCCCTAGATCGGCACCAGGTTGGTCTCCTGTGAAAAGGCAGAGACATAAAGGAAGAGACATAAAGTTTTAACCCTGGCAGCTTCTTCAGAGAGAGCAAGGAGGTAACCACATTGCCAGTAATGATCCTTTTGAGACACAGAACCAAGATCTGGGCCATTAATGAACAGAAATACTGGCCTGCTCCCCAAACCAGCAGATAATCTCTAAGTGTAAGTTAAAGAGTTGACTAATACCATGCTGAAGATCAACTTCGGGCACTTCAAAATTTTGCAAAAGCCTTGCTAAACAAGACTGGTCAGAAGCAGCAAAGGTTCATCTTCACTTTTATATACATAAAATAGCTATTAAGAGCAAGTTGAGCTTGCAGTGAAAGGAAGTGAGCCGGTTTAGCTTTTGATTGTTAAACAGTGTCAAGGGACACTGCAATATGTCAGATACAAAGACTAGAAAGCCAGCTACCTGACAAGAAACTATCAGAGTTTGTACCTGCATTAACACGTAGATTTTTGGCTCTCTCCACAAGTTCTGGCAGCCATTTCTGTGATTCTCCCACTAAGATTGCTGTAGATAGGGCCATGCAGCGTTGGCCAGCTGCTCCAAAAGCAGCTCCAACCAGCTGGTTCAAGGTGTTCTCTTTATTGGCATCAGGCATCACTACACCGTGGTTCTTGGCTCCCTGAAACACAAGACATACCCAGTCTCCCATTATTAACCACCCTCCCCACGTCTTCTCTAGCTCTGTGACTGTATCTCCATATGGTAGCTATGACTCTGCCACCACCAGCCTGGCAAGAAGGAAAGCCTCATCACTAAACTATCAGTAGTAAAGTCAGCTGCTACTGCTGAGGAGAGTGGCCTGTCTTAACATGCACATGAAAGAGGCAGTCCGTGTGCAGAAGCACACTTCGGTCAGAGGTATTACCATGTTGGCCTGGACCCTCTTGCCATTCCGGGATCCTCTCTCATAGATGTACTCTCCAGCCTGATTAGATCCCACAAAGCTGATTGCTTTGATATCCGGATGGTCACAGATGAAATTCACAGCTTCAAATAGGAAATAACACATTATGCACAAATGCTTTCCTCTATTCCCATCCCTATACTGCAAGATCTGTACTTTTCCTTTTCGTCTAAACTCTTGCCTCTATGTTTCCCACATTTAAGGTCCTCTGCTGCCCGTCCATTTATCTCTCCACTCTGATTCCTCAGCATCTCTGCCACTCTGCTCATATACCTGGCTCTCCACCATCACTTCACCCTCTGGGCCCCAAGTATCCAAATTCCAGGTGCTTTGAACCATCTGTTTGGCAGTGAAACCTAGGCCCACTTCTGCAAGTGACTAAATAATCCAGACTATCCCCTCTGAATCCCAGCTAGTCTCCCTCTCTTCAGCCCTGCCTACTGGCATCCACAGGACTTCCACTTTCAAATCTGTCTCCCTCTTCTTCACCTCAGCTCTGTAACAGTCATTAATCTAGTAGAGAAAGCATCAAAGTAAGTGCCCAGAGTTAAGTTTCCTAAGTCATATTTCAGGGCTTAAAGTGATGTTTTCTAAAGTGCTCAAGTGATGCTGAAGGAAATTTACTGTCAACCTCTGTATTCTTGTGTTCTGGAGCCACTTGATCACTTCAGAAAATACACCACTAGGTGCAACAATAATGGTATGCACTGTATCTTCTGTGAGGCACATAGGTACTTAACTGTTGTTTAGGCTTCTTTAGAAAACCAAGGTGATTTATCTACTTATTTCAGTTGTAACTTAGCTACATAGAATGTAAGCACTTACATGCTGTGGTAATTCTGACCCTCAACCTCCCAAATTTTGGCCACACCCTCTCTTAGAAAACTGGATGCAAATTGCGTTGAATCTCTCAGTCACCTCCCTCATCAGGCTCAAGTGCCTTTCCAGACCTATATCTACTCCAGATTCTCCAACTTCTTTATTATCTTCTCTGAATACCCATATATCACAATGCCTACACACTCCAGCCATCCCCCAAGAAGGGCTACTGTTACCTTCATGCTGTCCATGGATGATATTCAAGGTGCCATCGGGGGCACCTGCGTCTTGAAATAGCTTAGCAAGGAACATGAGCGCTCCTGGAACACGCTCAGATGGTTTCATCAGGAAGGTGTTTCCACAAACCATCGCCATGGGGAACATCCAAAGAGGAATCATGGCTGGGAAATTGAATGGTGCAATTCCAGCACATACTCCCAGAGGCAGACGGTAGGTGTGAGTGTCCATGTCTTTAGTGATGGAGGGCATGGTCTCTCCCAGAATGAGGGATGTCACACTGCAGGCATGTTCAACCACCTCTGCAGCAGAAAGGTCAACATGCCACTGGGTGATTTGTTAATATTCAAGCCCCAAACTCCCTTCTCACCACTGTCTTGACCCAAATCTTCCTTCCAGCCTCTTTCCCCACAACTTAAAGTCATTGTGCTCCGGAAGGTCCCTTTGCTCTGCCAAGCATCATGAGCTGTTTGTGAATGGTTTCTCTCCCGACTGTGTTATATGTTTGTGTGATAGGAGCACAGATAAAACAGCCCCAGTAAAAGAAGTACAGATGTAGTATTGCTATACCATCTAGGACTCAATTTCAGATACCTGAGCACAAGCGAGAAGTTCCTATTGCTTTAGAGACAGTTGTAGTTAATTGCCGGAAAGGGAAGATACTAACAACTTGAAAGTATTTCTTAAAAAAAAAAAAAAAATAGATCTAATGGAGGTTTTCAAGTTAGAGCTCCAATTGCTCTTCCTTCACGAGGAAGCTGGGAAGGGAGCTACATGCACAGACTCCTAGAGCAGTTGTTGCTCAGCAGACTATGTCCTTTCCTATGGGTTCTGAGGCACTTGCTAACAGGAAGGGCCAGCTGCTTACGGAGGCCTCGGAACACGTCCCCTTCAGCATCAGCCAGGGTCTTCCCTTGTTCAAAGGTGATGAGTTTTGAAACTTCTTTCTGAAAATGAAAAAAAAAACCCCACAAAGTTCATGAGTTTGGAAAGGACGTGCCCATGAGGTACAATGGAGGCACAGGACATGTTGCTTAACAGAGCTGAATGTTGAAGTGAACGGACTGAGTAGAGCCTAGGAAGGATGACACCAGCTGATTTGTTCTTTGTAGACAGGAAGCTAATAAGCCACACAGGTGACACTGTAAAAATAAAACTGTGGAGTTGGCTTGTATTCTACAGCTATTGTGTCACACCAAAGATACCCAAAGACACACAGAAAAGGCAGTCTAGGGTAACAAAAGACCTAGCATCATACTTTTCCCACTAGTTTTGGGGTTTTTTTTGTTTTGTTTTGTTTTTTGTTTTTTCTCTCAACTGGCACATTCTCTATCAAGGTTCTAGGTTCCTCCCACAGTATTTTGACTGAGGAATTAATGCAGAAGAATATTCCCCAACAAGATGCCTCTTTGATCTCACTTGCCTGAAAACTGCTTTTCTACACCTCTCAGTTATCGTGTCTCTGGCAGCTCCTCAATCCATAGGAATGTTGCCCCACCAAAAGCTCAGAAAATGCAACAGTTTGATTCAACTTCCTAGAATCCACTGCCGTGTGCTCAGAAACAACCATGAGACTCAGCTATAGGTAACTTACCAGATTGTCTTTGATAAGTTGTTGGTAACGCAGGAAGATTTGCTGGCGACTCAGAACAGATGTTTCTGACCAGTTCAAAAAAGCCTTTTTGCATGAAGCCACGGCAGCCTCCATCTCACTGGAGGTGGCCTTTGGTACTCGACCAACCACTTCATTTGTTGCCTAGAGGGAAAAAAAAAATGCATCAAAACTCAACTTTCTCCAACTACTGCTCTAAACTATTCGACTGTTCTTTCACATCACACCCCCGATATCCTTATTCTAAAAGGAAGGTACAAGAAAGACTCCTCTCTTGGTGCACCTGAAAGACATAGACTACAACTAGAGTTCATTTCCAAATGCTTTTGTTGAAGTGACTTCTTTGATATAACACATCTTTCAGCTTTAGCATGCATAAGGCAAAGGTTTCTGTGGACTTTGTCCTTTTCCCTCTCCACTGTCTTGGCTCATCTGCTGTTCCTCCTGTGCGTTTAATGAAGCAAGGATCCTTTGAAAAAAGTAGCACGTGATGGTCATTCATGTTATAGCTCAGCTAGATCACTAGGCAGAAGTAAGATTTTATGATCAACTTTAGCTGCACAATATTTTAACTTTTAAACCCTACCTTTACCAGTTTAAACTCCTTTCAGAACTCCTTTCTTAAAAATTACATCTGTTTTGTAATGTAACATTGCTAAGAGAGAAACTGCTAAGGACAGGAGCAAACAAAATAAAACAACAACACTGGATGTTCCACAGAGAGTGTGAGAACTTCATGAACATTGCTCTGATCACATCCACAAAGCATATTAAAATAAGGCTTCAGAGAGAAAAATTTCAGAAACTGCTCTACAAATGCTTCCTGCAAGGGTCAGACCCTTGAACATGAGCTCATTTCCATTTGTTTTTGGTTGAGGACTGAGATTAGTGCACATGCCTTCCCTTTTCACCAAACGGTTCCACAGAGGCACAGACCCTTGCTGCATGGTGACTGCTGATACACACGCAGAGGCCATTTCACTTACTGGATTGTGGATATCGATCCATTCAGTCGTTTTGGACTCAACAAACTTCCCATCAATGAACAGTTTGGTTGTTGGCTGTGGAAGACAAAGCACTGGACAGTGAGTGATCTTTGTCTCCAGGTAAATACAAATGTGCTTTGTCACAGGCAGGCCTTCCCCACTCACTGCTACGCTGCCCGTTAGAGGACCTAGTCCCCCTACCTCACAGCTAAGCCCAGCTAACTGCCCTGGCTGAAATTTTCACACTGCCCTTACTTCACCCCCACTTCTAAAGAAACTGGCCCCAGTTCTTTCTAAAAACAGTTCAAGAAAAAAAAATACACTGTTATGCTTATATTCAGAAATATTTCAATCTACTTAATCAGCTAGAGTTTACCAAGTGGGAAGACTGAAAAAACATCAGTTGTAGATGTTCAGAAAAAAACAGTGAGTAATCCCCCCTTGTGAGAACGCCGTGTAGCCAGTGCAGGCTGTAGCACACGCTGCTTCCGACCGAGGCACGAAGTAAGTTCAGCTCCCCAGCACACAGGCACAAAGCTGGACAATCGTTTGTCCTTGGCACTAAGGGCAAGGAACCTGCATCTGCAGGTTCACAGCAGCTGTCCCGGCAGGCAGCACGGGGGGACAGAAAGTAAAACGTGAAGCGTAGAGAAAAGCAAAGTTGGGAATAAGAGCTCAGCTAAATGTAGGGCAGGGGGAAAAGCAGGGATAGAGGTGTAATTAGCACGGCATAGGTAACAGGACTATAGCAAGCAGGAAACCAGAATGGGACTGCATAAATGAGGGGACTGGTAATGAACAGTACGGAGTTGATACAGAGAGATAAGGAGAGAAACAGGAGAAAGTGGGAACCTGTTAATCATGGAGTGAACACCGAGGAAAGTTAAAGAACTGCAGGGAAACAAGGCCCAGAAAACACTGGAATGGGAAGAACTGGTAAAACAAGGGGAAGTGGACCTGTGGTATGAACAACACAAATGGGACATATCTGATAAAAAAAGAGCTAGAATAAAACAAACAAATAAAAACACATACACACAAAAAAAACAGGGAGCTGTGTGAAGGAAAGAAATCAGGCTATGGAATTATGATTAGGATTATTACTATGATTAGATTGGGATGCAGTCTGAGGTGTAATGAAGGGACAGAGATGAGAGGAAGAATTGGCAAAAGAAATGGGGTTGGCTAGACAAGCATGAAAGTGAAAATTGGATGAGTAGCAAAAAAAAAGTGAAAAGAGTGAAAAACAATGAGAGTTGGGATAAGCCGAGACACTAGGACTAAAATGAGACACGTGGAGCAACACTGGTGACAAATAAGCAAGACCTATCGATTTGGGAGGTAACACAGGAGGGGTCCAAAATTAAACACTGCAGCTGATACTACACCCAGGGAAGAAAGGCAGGATAGTCAGTGCCTACAAAATCACATTCCCCTCTAGGCCCCAAAACTAAAGAGCAAGAACCCGCCTGTTTCCTGCGCTGTCAGCAGAGGTCTCGCAGCTCTGCTCTAAGTAAGGAAGACAAACGCCCTGGTGCTATCGGTTACCCCGAGCCCAAGCGGCGCAGAGCTGCCTGCAGGGCACGTACGGGCTCCAAAGCTGTGCCACCCACGCGCGCTCTGGCAAACGGAGCTAAGTCTTTCCAGATTGCTTTAAAAAAGATATCTAGGATATCTAACACACCTCATGCAAAGGAAAATTACACTACGCAATTTAGGAAAAGCGGGAATTAAGATTGATTGCACTTGTTCCATAAGATCTCTCCCTATCCCCCCTTATTTTTTTCTGTAGGGAACGAGTTTGTTCTGGAAGCAGGGACTGTAGGACAGCAGAGTGTTTGGGCAATCAGGATTTGGAAAGTGTACAGCCATGGGCGGCAGAAGAGGTAGGCGCCTAAACGCTATAAAACAGCTAATGCAGTTAAATACCTAACTTACACAAATCCTTAAATACTGCCCTAAGCAAACCAGGATCCGTCTCTGCGCCTCTGCCCCGGCGTCGAGCAACGCGGGGCTTCACGGGCGCTTCTCCCTCCCGTCCCGCGGCTGCCCGGGGGGCCCGGCGGGCACCAAACCCGAGGCAACAGCCAGGGCACCTGCGCTCCAGAAACGACCCTGAGCGAGCGGCTTCCAGGAGGCCCCGGCGCCGCCCGCCCGCGGCGCTGCCCGCGGCGCGGACTCACCACGGAGGAGGAGGAGGAGGAGGCGGCGGCCGAGGCGACCCACGAGGCACCGGCTCTCCGCGGCAGCTGCACGGGAGGGAAGCGCACGGAGCCCCGTTGCGGCGGAGCTCCCGGCGCGGGACATCCCTCCCCCACCTCCCGGCCCGCCCCGACCCTGCCGCCCGCCCTCCCCGAGCCCCCTCCCTGCCCCCTGGGAGCCCCTACGCGC
>VZSV01000079.1:1155123-1177682 GCA_013398735.1 Nothocercus julius
GGTTCTCGCGGGGCGCCGGTCACGTGAGGCGGCAAGATGGCGGCTCCCGGGGACGGTAAGGCGGGAGGGAGGCCGCGCTGCTCTTCGGGGAGCGGTGGTGGCTTCATCCCTGTGTGTTGTAGGCGCCGACCTGGAGGCCTCGCTGCTGAGCTTCGAGAAGCTGGACCGGGCCTCCCCGGACCTGTGGCCCGAGCAGCGTGAGTCCCGCGCGCGGCCCTCGCGCCTCGGCGGGTGGTGGCGGCCCGCGCCTCGGCGGGGGGGCCGCGGCTGCAGCGGCTCACGCTTATTTCCCTTCTCCTCGCAGTGCCGGGCGTCGCCGAGTTTGCCGCCTCCTTCAAAAGCGTAAGCGACGCTCCGTGGTCACCTCCGCTGCTGCATTCTTGGGGTCTCCAGGGCTGCTCCCGCCTGCCCTGAGCTGCGGGGCTGCCAGTTTCTCTGCCGTGGCTCCAAGCTGTGGCTGCAGAATAGCTCAGGGCAGGCCCTTGCCTCCCCTCTTGTACCTCCCTGTGAGTGCAGTGTGTCAGGAGGCATAAAAAGAACGTAAAAGATTTCAGATGCACTTTAGAAAGTACTGTCCTTTTTTGCAGCCTTAACTTTTGACTGCTACTGTGCTGGTTTTACTTCCAGTAAATCTGGAGAAAGTCAGAAAGCTGCATAAATTGTAGGAAAATGTTTCTACAGAGCACCTGGAGCCCTTTTATTGCTAGTGTGACAGTGTTTTCTGGAAATCCTAGACCAGAGTGTGTGTGTGTGTGTGGTTTTTTAAATGCTGCTATAAATGCACTCACTCTTCTGAGTTATATGGGGTTTTTGTTTGTTCTTCCAAACAGCCTATTACTAGTTCTCCTCCCAAATGGATGGCTGAATTAGAAAATGATGATATTGATATGTTAAAGGGTGAGTATGGATTGTGCTTTTTGAGTAGCAGGTAAGAGTGCCAAAGTGGTTTTTTTTTTTTTTTTTTTTTTTTTTTTTTTTTCTCTCTCTCTCCCCTCTCCCCCTTATAAATAATAGGAGGGGGGTGAGGAAGGGAGGTTCAGGTGGAGGAGCAGCTCTTGCTAAAGTCAGCTGAGAGAGCAGGACTGTTTCTGAGTTAAGGCAAACATGCTGAGTATTTCAACTATGTATGGTCTTTACAACTGTATAAACACTAATTTCAGGTCTGTATTGACTAGAATAACAAACTTAAATGAGCTTATGTAAGAGTAATTTAACACATTTTTAACTAAAGCTACCTCTTAGTGCAAGAAGAGTAAGCTGTTGAATGGCACATTACGGGGCACTGTCAGAAGTTTGACTCGAAGGTGCTCTGTGAAGCAGTTAAATGCAGGTGTGTTGCCACTAGAGGGCTATAAACTGTTACAAACCTTTTTCCTGTATTTTTAGAGCTGGGGAGCCTCACTACTGCTAACCTCATGGAGAAGGTTCGAGGCCTGCAGAACCTGGCTTATCAGCTAGGCCTGGATGAATGTAAGTGCTGTATGAAGATGTGACTGATCACCTCAAATGTGCTCAGGATTATTTGTAGCTGGAAAATATATCGGCAGCTTTGTTAAATATCCGACTGTACCGGCAGTGCAGTAGGCAGTCCTCTCAAGGGATGGAGTGCTGAATGATGGTCTATTAACTGCCCAAAACAAGTCTGTTGGGGCACAGTGAGGCTTAATAGGTTACATTTAAGACTTTGAATTTAGTTTTCTAATGCTTAGACCCATTTATGTGATAGATAAACAATGCAATGATTCATGTATGTGATCTTCCAAAACAGCTAGCTGATCTCCAGCACACTTGCTAGCAGCAATTTTTTGTCAAGCATTTGAAGAAGGAGTTGCCTTCATCATGTTAAGGACTCCTCTTCTGATTTACATACTAAACATTCTGCTTAATATTGCTTTAGCTTGCACTATAGAGTTTCTCTAGCGTAAGCATGCATCTTTGAAGGTTTTGAAAATACTTTGGAACTACGAAAAATCCTCATGTTTCTTTGACAGCTTTATATTGTGATACAAGTAATATGGTGCAAAGTCTTTCACCTCTTTTTTGGTGGAGAACAAAAAGCAGTAATGATGAAAGCTGTCTTCATGTTTGTTGCTTTTTGTCTCTGAAATCTGTTTCCATTAAGCTGTTATAGTATCTTTTGTCTGTTAGAATGTGTGCATTTGTTTTAAAATTCTCACAGAAAATAAAGTGAAACAGAGTTTGAAGAGGGTTTTTTCATGACTGTTTTTCTAAATACTCTGTCTTTAAGGTTTTATTCTGTTACAGACCTAGTAAGAGAACGAAAGAAAAACATAAAGGATTTATTCTTTAAAATTAAGGGACTTGTGTTTTGGGGGCAGAGGTATTTGATTTGATCCTGTATTTGTGTACTGAATATTAACAGTCCCTGTTTAATGTGGCTTTTAATTGAAACTGCCTATCAAAAAGAGGAGTTAAAAAGCTGTAGACCAGTTTCCTCTAGATGGCAGCATGAGCTTCTCACAGAATTCTTGCTTTTTTTATGTATTTACACTATTGAAGTTTGCACACTTTCAATCATGTTTGAAGTTGATTCTCAAGGCAATTCTTATGACATACATTCTCTGTTTTCAATATGTAGCACTCCTTTTGACTGTATTTTTCACATTTTTACTGGTATTCAGAATGAGGAACAATCCTGCCTTTTTGTGTCAATAATTTATTTCTATTTGCTTTTTTTTCATCTTGTGGGGTTTTGCACCCCATTCCAATTCCTCTATATTTTCCAAGACATTTCTTTTCCTCCAAGTCACTGATAAAATTGCTGTGCAGGATTAAAGTGATTGCAGTAGCACAGCATTAGAAATGTATTTATTTAATGACTTCTTAGTTACTTGTGAGATCTATTATTGAACCAGTTCACAGCATATTTCATATTAATTTTGTTATAATTCATTAAACAAGATTACATGTGGGAACTTGGTTGCTTTGAGTTGTATTCATCAAAGCAGTATTGCTACACTAAAAGTGAAATCTACGCAGATGATTTCACAAGCTGTAATTTCATAAATTCATAATTACTGAATTACGTGCCTTATTTCTTAGATTCATAAAAGCTGTCTTACTCTTTTACCTGGGATCAGTGGAAGTCTGTTAGTTTTAATTATTTGAGCAATCACAGTTGTCCTTCCAAAATATTGGCACAGCGTCAGCTTTTTTTCAGTCTTTGACAGTATTTTGAGTAATCCAAAAAAATACTGAAAGTGAACTTTAATAGTTCACAAAACACTTTGAGATGTCTTGCAACTGCTGCAGACAAATTATTGGAATTTGCTAACTTGGAGATTTTATAACATTCTTTAGAATTAGCTTGTATAGAAAATACTTTCATTCGTGAGATGGCTCTATAAACTGTCTTTCTTGATGAGTTCAAAACAGATGTCTTGAATGTTTTGTCCAGATCTATTGTTCTGTCCAGTAATCATTCGATATTATCTGGATTCTACATGCTGATTCTATTTAATTATTGCTATCCCTAACTTCTTGGGTGTGTGCTTTTTTTTTTTTTTTTTCCCCCTCCTCCATGCCCTTTTCTTTATTGCTTTATGCTAGTTGTTTTTTTTCTCCCTCCGTTACCTTTACGCTGTCTAATCCTGGCCGTTTTGACAATGCCTTACGGCTTCTGAGAGTCAAATGAAATTACAAGTATATGATTTATATTTTCTTTCCGGCTTGTTTGATACCTGGTTTGAGTTACAGTTGTTCTCAGCCTCTAAAAATTGCTAGTTTTACAGTCACTACTGTTTTACTGCTCTGTACTTCAAGCTGCAAATATTTATGTGATTTAAGGCAGTGCCTTTTAATGAGTGCCTGCTTCTTGTAAATTTTGCTTTACCAAGTGAAATTGAACAGGCTCTCTCTGCATTGGATGGAACAGTAAGTTCAGGCTCAGTCAATTAGAAATTTCAGAGATGATTTTTAATATTAGTAGTTTGAGACACTGTGAGTATTCAGGGCTAACAGAGCTTCTACCCAATATTTTATAAGGGCGTTTATGGAATTGGTCATCTTATCCTCCATTATGGTTTCTGAACGATGTAGAAGGCCTCCATGTGGACTGCAGTAGCTTCATCTGTTAACAGATCAATCTGAGCATGTGATATAGTAACCCAAATGCAAGCATTTGACAGCTGAAATAGTTAATGCTGTATGCACCTTCCTTTTTTCTTTTTTCTTTTTTTTTTTTTTTTTCCTCCTTCTGAGGGGCCCATTACTTCTTTCTGAATAAGGTAACTACTATTCTTTTAAGCAATGTAACTGGTACTTCTGTCTCCAGTAGTACTCAGCAGATTTAGTGCTGATTCTGGTGAGAGAAATGGCAGATTTGGGGGGGGGGGGGTGGACGTTGGGGAGGGTGTTTTGTTTTTCTTCCTTTGTATTTGAAAATGATTCCTTGATTTAGCCAAATTTTGGTAATTTTATTCTCAGTGGTTTTTTTATCATTTTTTTTTGTATGCTTTTAACTCTTGGCTGCGTTATCCCCTATACATTAATCTCCCTATACGTTCATCTCCATTTTACTAAATAACATGCCATTGAACTGAAAAAGACAGACTGATTTTTTTATAAATCACATTTTTTTTTTTTGCTTGGACCGCTTAATTTGCTGATGACTCAGTTTGAAGGCGGCACAGAAAGGGTCTCCAAGATGATCACGGAAAAGCTTTTGTTCAGCCCTCCTATCAGGCTAATGGATGGATTCTTGTTGGGTCTTGTCCTTCCCTTTCTTAGTATAAAACTCGCAATAAGCATAGCTGGCTTCCTTCCTTGAATGAAATACAATTTTTTAGTATATCTGAAATACATAAAATTGTTAACAATATTTTTTACATTAAAAAAAATTTCTTCCCCTTAAAGAATAAGCCATCGTTAGGAACTCAACATTTTCACTACAACTTCTGTTGATCAGCTGGTGTGGTAAGCAAGGATGCTGGACTCATAGATAAGATAAAGAACTATTGCAGATCTTTGTCTGGATATTTGTGGCCCACAGAGCATCAAGTTTGAAAATAGTTCATCTAAATAACACCAGGTTGCTCTGTCCTTCCACTCTATAAGCTGTAACAGTTCTCAGATCAACTGAATCAGGGTGAATTTTAGATTTTTAAGATCTTGATGCCCTGAGCCAGCAGTTCTAGGAAGGGCATATGTTGATGTTGAGCTCAGTGTTAAGGTTTTATTATCTATGATTGCAGAAAATTTTTATAACATGGCAAATGTTTCCTTTTGAAGGTGCATGCAGAGTCATTTATGGGAAGTATATAGAGAAGAAAACTATGTGTATGTATATAAATTTGCACCATGTTTTGGAGCAAACAGAGGTGTTAGGATGGGGGAACAAGAAAACCAATGTATCTCTGAAGGAATGGGCGATAGGCCACAGACTTTCTGAAGGCCCTGATTGTCCTCATGCATCCTTGACACTTTCAGATACTACTTGCTATACTGGATCGGAAGTCCTGGAATGTATATATGTGATACCACAGCTATAGTGTGCATTTGTTTAAATCAGCAGAAAATAATTGCTGGCCGCTACCTTTTTATGGACTAGCTTCAAGGATGATACAGCTAGGATAAACTTATCAAAAGCCATGTGTTTTAAGGCCCAACTAATTAGGGAAAAAAGTGTTTGCATCTAGTATCTGCCCTAAATATTAGAAGATTTGGGATAGCTGAGCCAAAAGTGTGAATTCCACTTATTTCTCTGTCAATGTTTTTGTCAATCACTTTTTTTTTCTGTTATATTAAGTTTTTATTTGGAATTCTTTTGTGCTTTTTCTCTAAAATCAGGAATGTAAGAATAACTCTCTGATCTCCACATTTTCTTAAGAGTGATAAGGTGGTGGTTGAATATGCTGGAGCAAGTGACCCTATCTGTACCACACCACGGTTTTGCCTGCCTTGGCTTTCACTGGACTCTAGAAACTTTGCTGCTCTCTTCCTAGTGATTTATTTTCCATATATGTTCTCATGTTGCTCAAGTGAATTAGGGTGCGCTGGAAGAACTGCTTGATACTAGTATCGAGTCAATTGTGTATGAGATTGAGACCTGGGGGTGGTGGTGTTATGCAATAAAAAGATTGTCATTTTGCAATGTAGACTAATAAAGGAAAAGTCAGGCAGTTTAGTCAGAATTAGTAATAGTTTGCTGTAATATGAAGAATGAGTAAGTGACTAGGAGGTCTTTGGAGAAACACAACTGATGCAGTATGTGGAAATGATCTAAAAAGAACAATGGGAAAAGATGAATGGGGAATGATTCTTTGCTGTTTCTCATAGTACTGCTATCAGAATAAGGTAGTATGTCAGGTTCAGAGCAAAATGAGAAGGTATTTTTTCACAGTGTATTACAACAGTGAAGCTTACTGCCACAGGAGGTTGTGGACACAAAGCTTGTGCTACTCAATAAATGAGACAAATTATTGGAGGAGAAATCCATCAAGGATTTCTAAGCACAAAGAAGGCACCATTGGCTTGGAAAGCAGAGATACAGAGGGGCTGGGAGACATCACTAGGCAGGCGCTGCTCTGGGCTTGCCCTGTTCTTATCCTCCTAGAGTCACTTGCCGCTGGCCTGTCAGAGACAAGGTGTGGAGGGTGGCGAGAAGGAGCTTAAGTTTAACTGTGTTCTAAGTAATTGGTTGGACTACTGTGTGGTGGTTTAGCAAGTGTGACCAGGAATGACTGAGGTGTCCCTGTAATGAAGAGAACGTTCTGGAGAAAGATGGATGGACGTATGAATAAGGAATAATTACATCGCTTCCAAGATAAACTGTCCTTCGTCAAGAATTGTAGTCCTCTGCAGCCTCCGAAGCTTCTGAAATTTCTGGAAAAATAAGGGAGCCCTTCTGAACTCTAAACAAGTTAGAGATGATGAGTCTCTCAGATTGGTAGTCTTCAGTTTTTCATTTCTCAGTATTAGTAAATCTTTTTTTTTAAGATAACTCTGTCCTGTGTAATCTTTTGCTTAGAAGTTCAGCTTCATTTGGGGGGGTAAAGCAGTACCCTCTTCTCTCCTTGAGCCGTATGTATTCTACAGCAGTTAACTTTCTTCATTATAATATCTGCATGTGAGATATTTGTATTTAACGGTAGCATATTTTGGAACAAAGATACTTAATTCTGTCCTGGACCCTTGCTGGGTTAGCTGTTCTCAACGACATGATTGAAAGTGAATTTAGTTGTGCTTTTTTTCTCTCTCTCTTTTTTTTTTTTTTTTTTTTTTTTTTTTTAATTGCAAGTAGGATAGGTATAAATTGGGGAGGAGCTCTATCTGTGATGATCTGAACTTGTATGCCCTTTTAATAAGCAGGGCAGGACACATTTTAGTTTAGCATTAAATCTCAATTTGAACTTTGCTGAAGTTAAGTTTATTTAAGCTAAAGATAAGGAAGGGAAGCAGGCCGTTGTCTACCTCTTGCTGAAACAGATTTTTCTGTAATGGATTGTCTTTTATAAGGGTGTCTGTGTAATGACAACATGCCGTGGAGCCTTTAGGCTCCATGTAAAACAGATTTATAATGTCAAAGATGTAACTAATCAGATAAAAATATCTATTGACTTTATTTTTTCTTTAAGTAGTCAATCAACATGTGCCTTTTAAAAAATATATATAAATAATTGGAAAATTGGATTATAATTGGAAATATTTTATTTCCAATTGAAGATTTTTTTTTGGAAAATAAAATTATGTTCTTTGGACACTAGATTTCTGTAATGTGCAACTAGCATGTGGATTTACTTAGCAAAGTTAATAGACTTCTCCCAAGATATCTTATATTTTGGATGATTCATACGTGGGTTTGAAAAGGCTCCCAGGGCTTTCCAGAGGCTATGCAATCAGTAGAATTTTTCTTCTTCTTACTATGTATAGTCTTGGAAAAATACAGAGTTAATATAAGGGTTTTTTTCCAAGTTAGTTTCATATTAGTTCATGGTATTTTTTACATTTTAGAGAAGTGACAAGAAACTTGCATTGCCCATTAGCGTATTTATTTGGTCCAGTCTTTGTAATGTCCAAGCTGCAATGAATTCCGTGTGAAATGAGAAACCTTGGCCTTCCTCCTTCTCTTCTTTATCCTCTCCTCCCATGCTGTAGATCTGCTTTCTCATTTTAATGCACAGTGGAATGTTAAGAGATAGTCTGCACCTGCAGAGGAAGGAGAAAATCACCTTTCCATATACGGCTCACTGGGCAGCTTGTTTGTTGCCAAGATTCTTCTTGGATAGCTCCTGTTGGAAGAGTGAGACATCAGAATGTGCCAGCTGAAAATTGGCATTCATACATGATCTGTGAAATGGCTAATTTTGACATGTAGGTTGTTAAGAAATGATTACAGTCAGAGGAGTCACGACCTCAGTTTTTCATCATCTTCCTTGGCTTGTGCCCCAGTTTGGAAGCGAAGAAGGTATAGGAAGTTTTAATTGTACCTGTGTGATTTATCTTCAGTCAGCTCTTTAATTTCTTCTGGCTGTCTGAGGTTTCCGACACGCTGTAAATTTCTCCAACTTTTTCATTATCTGCAATTTCTTTATGACTCATGAATCGGAGTGGAGAGAGAGTGTGGATTTACAGCAGAGATAAACATGTCCATAAAGTCTGTATCTGTGTCAGTAATTGTACTGCTGTCAGTGACTGTCCTGTTTTACAGGCCTCTCTTGGGAGAGGAACACGTTTTGCTACTGGTGGCAGAGAAGTGTTCACTGTGATTTGCATTAACTTGCCAGGAGATTAGGTTGCAATGGTGAGGATGGAAACTGAGTCTGGACCTTGGCTGCTATTGTTTTTCTTTAAATAAGTGAGTGTGCAAAGAAAAAAAACAGAGCCAAATTGGGGCAGATAAAGTCTACCGATGATGTCAAACATGATGCTGCTCATAACAGTAAATTGTTGCCTGCATTTTTATCACAAAACAAAAGCAGTATCTAGGCAACTGTCATCATTATAAAAATCTGAAAGAAGTAACTGCATGGATCCTTAGGGTGAAGTGGAACAAAGCTTCAAGAAATGTCTGCATTGTAGCCTTCCTCCCCTCCATTACTTTGAGAGAAAAATGCTACTGAATATTTTTGATGGGGAGTATTATTATAGGATCCCAATCTTCAGCCATTTTCTTGTCTCTACTTGCTGCAAGAGGTTTATGTTGAAGTTTGAGAAGGGGAATGTCTCTAAAGGACAGAAGGAAGGAAAAACTTTAGCTTTTTTGCTTCTTTGTTATTTTCTGATGCCTGTTGTCACTTGTGTATGTAGAATCTCTCTGTTAGATTTTTAGTTTGGTTTGGATTTTTATGTCTAGAACTTTTTTATGATAAAAAGGTAGTTGTTTCCTCTTTACTCAAACTGTTTGTGGAAAATACTCAATGATTGTGAAGAGACCTGCTCTGTCAGACACCTAGTGCGAGCCCCAATTCATTGAAAGTCATTGAACTTTTCCAAATCTTCTGGAATCTTTGAGAGAGATCATTAACATCATTAAAACTCTAAATTTTGCAATTGGTTAGGAAGCTTTTAAATATTTTATACTCTTTACATAGGAGTGTTAGAAGTGTCATTGCAAGACTGTTAGCTGTGAAACCTAGTGTTGGAAATGTAAAGGGGAGTTTTTCAAGTGTTAAATCATGTACATCTAATTCTACAGACTGAATATTTGAAGTTATGTGTTCAGGCCATATGCTTAGGGGCCTAGTAGCTGGCAGATTTTTTTCTCTCATGCTGCTGCCCTCTTTACTTACATCCCCGATCCTAGCTTGTGCATCTGATTTTGCGTTTTTTAAAAATAAATAACCTGTGAAAGCTACTGAAGGCTGGTCCAGATTCTTTCTGTAGTTAAGAAAAAGGACCCTTTTCAGTGTTATTGGGGAGAAACAGATCTGATTAGTCTGGAGAGCAGCTGACCAAGCAGTTCTGAAGACTGAAATCATTCATCTGACCTGTCACTATTAATATTTGCAGAACTTTTTTGGGTATGCTTCCAAGGTAGTAATGTGTGTTTTCTGAGAACATCTGGGCTATCAGTGTTGGCCAGTCAAGCAGTGGAACAGGTTGCCCAGAGTGTTTGTGCAGTTTCCATTCTGGGTAGTTCAAAACCTGACTGGATAAAATAACTGAGCAACCTGCTCTAACCCCACAGTTGACCCTGCTTTGAGCAGAAAACTGCTTGAGCCCTTCCAGCCTGAATTATTCTGTGATTCTGATATTAAAGACTTTCCCTGAATTTTGGGGATGCAAGCTTTGTATTAACCTATCTCACGGGGCCACATCACCAGATAACTGGTTTAGCCCATGAGCTTCCAACAGATGTCAGATTGAACTCCATGTTGTGCATCCATGTAAGAAACCTGAGGGTTCTCTCATATTTCAGGCTTTTTGAAGGGTAGCCTTCCCCCCTCTCCAGAAGTCACAGGAGGAAGCCCTAATCTTTCCATCCAAAGAGATGTCATGAGTTTCCACAACTTAGCTGGGAAATCTATTCTTTGTATGTGGGAATACACAGTGTCATTCTTTAAGCAAAGGAAGAGAATGATCCTGAATACGCACCAAGGTTCCTGTGAGTCTCTGCTCATGTGAAACCACCATCACCTATGCAGAGAAGCAGGGGGTCACTAGGACCTGTTTGAATGGCTTCTAGCTGCAAAAGTAGGGAATGGGCTGTCACATTAAAGCATTTTTATCTGCCACATGTTTGGCACAGAAAGAAACATGGCTGCAAACAAAATGTGCTTATATTATACCGTCAGAAGCCTATTTTTTCCTACTCTCATTCTGACAAGATAACTTGTAGACTACTGTCAGTGGAGGAACTGAGGATGGGGAAAAGTTTGATCAAGCATAAGGTTATGTATATTTTTCCATTATGGTTTAGGAAGCACAAAAATGCCCAACAAATCTCAGGATATTCTCTGGCAGGGAATTCAGAATCTTTGCAACTATATTCTGTACCTATGCAAAATATTTTCAACTTCTCTCCCTTTATCAAATTAAAACTCTTTCTACTTTTGTATTAATAGGACATTTCCTCTGTAGTTACAGGTAATAGATTATTCCTGTGTCACACCCCATCAGGAATGGTTTCCTGCAGATTTTGTTTCCTGGCAGGAGTGATTCCTACATAGTATGAATAGATGGACTTATTTGCAGGAGAGCAGCTAATCCTAGTGAAAAACGCACCAGGATGGGACTTAGAAGACCTTTGTTTAGTTCTTGGCATATCATTTGATCAGTATTTTTGTCTTCTCAGATGCTCTATTTCCCCCACTGTGAGATGAAATTTTGGAAAGCAGGTTAAAGCATTGGAAAAAAAATTTTTTTTGGAAGTGTGTGTATGTATATGTATGGAAAGAGAGAGAGATTGGTAGATAAGTGTTTTCATATTTAATATATGAAAAAAGCCTTTATCATTAAGAATCCTATCCTGTATGCTCCCATAGGAAGGCATGATTTAGGATATCATGTATGTCTTTATTAGCAATGAAGTTACTGGATGAGAATGGATGAGAATGTTGTAATAAAACAGATCCTCATATCCAGTGCTTTTCAGCATGGGACCTCAGCAAAGTTACTAATAAAGGCAAGCCTATTCTCAGCCATTTACAGGGATAGTATATACAAATATTGTATGACTGTTGTTTAACACTTCTGACTTGGTATTTGGGAGACTACCAAGGCGGCTCCTAGCTGAGTAGGGTTGCTCGGTTCATTAGGATCCATCTCTCTGTTCAGTTCAGCCAACACTGGTGCTTTGAGAAGGGAAGTGCTGTGCACCCTCTGAAGGGACTGAATGGATCTTGGTATATATCTTGCTGTATACCCTTTCAGCTTTCTCTGCTTTGGTTCAGGTGATAATACACACAAGGCTATGTGAAAAAAATACTAGCACTTAATCTTTTTTATTGAGTGGTTTCAGTTGTTCTGAGCATGAAGTCCTCTGCAAATTCAGTAAAGGACTTGCTGTCTTACCTCTGAATCACCAGTAAATATGGCATCTCTGAAGATCCTGCCTCTATAACATAACCAGACCAAGTCTCTGATACTATCTGTCTCTTATTGCCTCATTAACTCATGAGCATTAGAACAAGATAAAAAATGCCCTAAAGCCTCTTATCTGATGATTCGAGTAACCTTCTGAGTGCCATTAGTTTAAGTTTGCAATCAAATGCTCCTCTTGAGTGTAAGAAGCACTGATTAAGCCTCAAGTGTCCCCCGAGGCCTTTACAGCTGTCGTGGGGGTGGTGGCTGCCCTGCAAGGAAGGGGAAGGGGGGCCGGCGCTCCCTGTGGGGCGGCCCCTCGCAGCCCCGCACGTGGCTGCCCCAGCTGTTGTGCTTTGCCTAATGAATTGTTTTACAAGGAGAGGCCTCGTGTTGTCATCACAAGCTGCCTCCCCCAGGGACCCCCGCCAGCCCCGTAATGACTAATGTTAGTGATAGTAATTGAAGTGCGATGGCTCTCTGGGGACTCCGCGCTCGGAGAGCTGTCAGGCACTTGTGGCTGGTACGGGGCCATGAATACCTCAGGAAATGCTTTTTAATTGCTTGACTTTCATAACTGGTCCCCATATATCTCCTGCAGGAATATACATTTTATGGGGGGAGGGAACAGTAACTGGGGACTCTGCTATGACCCACAGTTTATGCATCTAGTTTACAGCCCTGGTGTGTTTTTAGTGAGGATGGCGGCACGTTCTTGCTGCCTGCCAGCCTTGATGTGAATCTGCTGTTTGCCTCTGCGCAGGCACGGACATCTGACTTCACCTGAAAATACCTTTTATATCTAATCCCTCCTTTCCGTGATACCATTCCTTGATGCTTGGAGATTCTACTTGATTAAAATAGAATAAGATAACTTTATCTCAAAATATCAAAGGCTTGCTGATGCTAGCTTGGAATTAATGATTACTATTTGCATTTTTATTAAGCATTGAAAACTGAATGTAAGGTAGAAATAAAGTCTTGTAAAAAATCCAGTATACCTTTGTGTCCCAACAAAACTGGATTTTATGGCCACAATTTTTTTGGAGTTTAGGACCTGAATGTTCATAGGATAGAGTGAATTTTTTCTAGTAATTTTAGCCTTTAGAAAGGAAAAGGGGAGAATGTTACTAACCAGTGTTTTCTGCCAGGAATAGCACAGATCACATGGTATCAGTCAGAACTATCATATTTGGGCCACAGCAATTTCCATAGCTGCCCACCTCCGCAACGGAGCACTGAATGGAATCATTCTGGAAGTGTGCTGATCTACTCCCTCCACGTACAGTTATAAAGGAGCCAGCAGTGGGCAAGTTTTTTACTAGTGTATTCCCTGCAAGTGTATTCCCTGCAACATGAAGCTTATATGCCTATAGCTTTAACTACTGCAAATAAACCTATTTTTACCTGATTATGTAATATTCTTTTGGAATTTTGGAAAATTCACCAATTCAATTTAGTACAATATTAAAGAGATAATAACTTGGGTGTATGAGCACTTACCTGATTTTTTTCCAATTATATTTGTTGGTCTATTAATAAAAGGCACAATGTCTCTGTAAATTTTGCTTTGCTTCTATTTCCATTTTATTCCCATTTATGAATTTTTTAGACCTGTTTCATTGTCCCTCTCCTATATTCATTTCTATACAGGTTAAGTTTTCATTAAAACAATCTAACTTTAATGGCTATAAAAACTTTATGAATTAGTTGGACCTGATGTGATTCCACTAGTTCTGAACTAAGCGCTCTTGTGGCTTGCTTTGCTGTGTACAAGGCTGGTATTCCCTAATGTTTATAGAGTGAAAATAACAGATTTGCTCTGTTTCAATGATGGTTTTTACAGAGGAAGAAGATAATTCAGCTTGCTGTTACTTGAGTAAGCTGTGAAGGGAAAACAAATTTATTCTCAAAGCTGAATGACCAAGAAAGAGAGCTTGGGAAAGAGATGGGAAAAGGGACACCTTGCCAGTGTATGTGTGTGTGTGTGTGTGTGTGTGTGTGTGTGTATATATATATATATTTTTTTTTTTTTAATATCCTTTTTAGAAAGGAAGTAGGAAACACTTTCTGGTTTATTTTTTGAGAGTGCTGAAGATATATTTGCCAGATTCTTGCTGCTTGTGTAATACTGAGAAATCCTTTTCAAGTCTTTGTGTCTTTTTATTCTGAAGTTACAGATCAGGTTAGAGACTGCATAGACTTGTAAAAATCTGTCATTTTAAAAACTGAGATAGCAAATGAAAAGTAGTCTTTTTTTCCAAGATAGGTTGATAACAAGACTATGGGGTAGAGGTACAAGAGGAACTAGATAGAAGGCTTTGAAAATGAGAATGCATTTATGATCAAATCTGCTGTCTGACATGGCTTTTGTGCCTTCTCATCCCAAAATGTTTATGTTGGTATTCTTTCTGTCTTGGAATGCGTATTTAAAGCATTTAAACAAATAATCTTTCGGAGGGGCGCCTGCAGGAATCTGTGCTAAGCTGGAGTCACATAGATGATGTAACAGCAGATGGCACAGGCTGTTAAGTTTTCTTCTACAGAATAATCTTTGTAGGGAGATGCATCTTTCCCTGTAGAGTTACTGAGAAACAGATTTGCCTGTGGTTCGAGTAGAAGAGGAATGAGAATGGGGTCTAGGAATGGAACTGAATTAATTTAGCGGGACTGTCATGGTTGTAGTGCAAATGGGGCTTTCGATTCTTTCTCCTTTTTGTCTGTCTTGGCTTCTGTGTAAGGGTTTCTCTCTGTTTTGAAACATGAAAAATATGGACTTGTAGAGGGTTAATGGATTAGACAAAAAGGGTTGGGCAAAAATATGCAAGGAGGGGAAGGCAACGAACTTTTTTTTATGTATTTATATTGTGTCATTTTTGCTCAATCCCTGACTGTAGAAGACCCAATTCAGCCCTGATGTCAATGTGAAGAATCTTGGTGAACTCAGGGCAGGTGAGAAAAGGTTGTACTGATCAATTCCCAGCAGTTAGTTGAGTGTTGAAAACAGTATTTTGTTGCTCTTGCTCACTGTTGTTCTGTAAGTATAGGTCTCTTCTTGTAAGTTGGAGTCTCGCTCAGCTGGAAAAGCAAGCAATCTATTGGAAAGGTTGGAATAAAAAGCAAAAGTATCTGTTGGCATCTGTTAGAGCATTCAGAAAGGGTGTTCTAGGAAAGGGGACCTCAAAGAGAAATCCAGCCTGAACCATGGGAAAAGTTTAGAAAGTCAAACAAAAACATTTTTCTTCATATAATCTGGCCATGAGGCTTTTCTGAATTAACTACTGGTCTGAATTACCTTATTTAAAAGCTGCCCTTTAGGGGAGGGGAAAAAAAAATCACGAATTGCTAACTTCAAAAATGAGTTGCTAGTAATGGAGAATTCATTGCACAACTTACTAAGTAGTTCTGCCTGTTGCCTTCTTCATTAATAAAATTCCAACCCTCAATTTTAAGGTGCTTTTTGACTGAGTGTTGAGGCACTCTCAGTTGTCTCTGTGCAGGAAGTTTGCTGTGACTGAGCTCTAGTTGGAGATCAAAAAAGGAAACTTAATGCCATCCCCAGCCGAGCAAATGTACTACCTCTTTTCATCATAGTCACTGCGAGTTGGTTCTTCACCTCCCCCCCTCCAGTGAAGTGCTGGCTCTTAGAAATTTATTTTAGTAATAAAGCATTGCTTTATACTTCCCTGTGAAAGCCTGTTTTGAAGGCTGTTTGTGAATTCTTTAAAATGTCCGAGAGATGGCTGTTCCCCAAGTACACTGCAGACTCCTATCGTGCTGAGGCTGACAAATTAACGTGATGAAAGCTGGGCCTGTGGCTGGCATGCTACCATTCTGCTGTCTGCCCCCAAGTGTTTCGTGCTGAGGGTTTTCTGGCTTTGAGGAAAGGGGTGGGCTCATTCTTATACAAATTATTGGCCACAATGAGGAGAAAATGAAGTTGCATATTCTGTTCTTCATGATTCTTAAGTCTTGGCAATAAAGCTGGAGGATATAGTTTAGTTATTTTCCTGTGGTTTATTTTACAACTTTTTAGTGTAATTAGGGAGGTGGAATAAGAAACTCCATGATGTTTTGAGACTTACAGCTCATAATTTAATTTTCAGGATATATTTTTACTGATAAGTTAGTTGTAGTTCAGCCACAAGAGAAGAGATAACTGAAAGAGATCCAGTCCCTATAAAGTGTTTTTTTGGCCTCTGTGGTATTCTGAACACTGTTTTAGTGAAAGCTAGTGAAACTTACTCCAAGAAAATTCTACAGAATACATCAGCTTTTCCGTGTAGAAATTATTTTACATCAGCATTGTGCTTCCATATGAAGTGCTTTCTGTTCTACAAGGCACAAATCCACATTTCATTTAACCTGCTCAGAGTGCCAGTTACTTTTGTGCCAATATACACTGTCATGTAAAATCCGACTTCCAGATATTTGGCATATTACAAGCACATGTTTTATTTCAGGCTGCCTTTAAGGATTTGTGTGGAGTCTGTGAAAGCCTGTTACATTTTAAAGCTTTATAAGTCTGGTGGCAATTTAACAAACATTAGCTCGCACTTTGATAGAATAAAACTTTTGTGTGCTTCTTTCTCACTTAGATTTTACTCTCTGTTTTGCTAAATGAGGCAAAATCAGCTTTGGCTGTTAGTCGGATGGGAATCTGCAGCAGACCCCGATGCTGCAATGAGCTGCGTCGGTGCTCTGCTCCCTGAACTGTTCCCCCCAGTAGCTGTAGGGGGCTCTCTGCCGTTGGAAATGGTATGTTTGGGATGAGCTGTGTGACAAAGGGCTTAATAACCTGTTGTCATTAAAGAACTCATAATGCTTCTTTTTGCAAATGCTAATGTCAGCAGCAAAATGCAGCATATGCAATTACAGCCTGATTTCCTCCAGAGCGTCAGTTAGACAGCAGCATTTTTATCTGCTGCTGTGTTCTGCTGTGTGCGTAACCTGCTGCCACAGAAGTTGCAATATTTATGTATCCTGGGAAATAATTTCTGTATGTGCAGCTTGCAAAGTTCCTCACCTAAGTCCTGACAAGTACAGTGTTATGCTCACTGGCTGTGAGAGCAAGAAATACAGAGAATAATTATCCTGTCCTTTATTGTAACCATCTAGTTTGTTACTGTAGTAATTTGAGAAGTATATGGACATTGTTGTGGGAGTATTAGAAGCAAGTGTCTAAGAGGGATGACTGGATGAGACAGAACAAAAATACAGACAGTAACTTACAGCAGTGACAGGCGTTCATCTTCAAGGTGTATCAAGTGGAATACAGAAGGGAAATAATACCTATGTAATAGTCTGCCTTTATTTAAGAAAACCTTCCTTTGGGTTTTAGACAGGGAGATGAATGCAAATTCTGCATTCAGCTTGGTGGATCGCAGTGGCTTAGACTTGGTATTCTGTATTAAATTCAGTCGTATTAAAATGGACTTTTCTAATGATTAGTTTGAAAATGAATCAAGCAATGTAAGATAATTCTGCTGGGTTCTGTAGTACTGCATTCTGTTCTCTTAGTTCTGTGTGTTTGGTTTTCCAAGTTGATACATCTGTACTGGCAGCACAGAATTACTTGGTGGATGCAGCTGGTTTGGGAAGCCACACTCCCATGTTTGGGATTTTTTGACGCATGTATAAGAACGCAAGGCAGTGGGCCAGACAAGCCTGTTGTGTTTGTGCTAACAGCAATGTGTAATTTCAGTGTTAACACTGATATCTGAACATAACAAAGGAAGAAACATTTACTGACATGAATGACAACAATCTGTATCTCTCTTGGAGCAATTGGCCTCAATATGAGGAAGACAGTGCCATGTTGCATTCACTTGACTGTGTTTCCGTGACTTTCTTCACCTCTGGGGAGACTAGAAAGAACTGCGAAGCAGCTATAGCCCATATTCTTCAACGTGCTTGTGCAGTATGGATGTCTGTTATGGGTGGTGCTGCCTCTTTCTGTATGATCAGGAATTTATATATCGAGAAAGTGAAAATAAGGCTGAATGTGGCATCACAATAAGAACATGTTTAAATGATCCATTTAATCTGCTTATCAGTCAGGTTTTTTTATTATTATTGTTCTAACTTGAAATATCTTGAATTTACTGCTGAGGAGAGAAAAGATGAAGTATGGATGGATTTAGGAAAAGAGAAGGTTTTATTTTCAAGCAATGAGAGCTAGAAGAGCTGACCATAGAGTCACATCTCTGACTACATGTTTGGGCCTATTATAAAACTAGTATCTGTGAGTTGTGCTAATCCTCCTTATACAGTGAAGGGAAGGTGTTTAGACATCTTTGCTTTAAATTCTGTTCTTGCTCTCTGTCAGGGAGCCACTTTGCATAGTGTAAAAATGCACTGGGTTACCCTTGTCTGCAGAAAGCGCAAACTAACAACAATTAAGCTATTGATTAATTTCTCAGGCAGCAAAAGATTTGGGAATGCTCCTTTGCTCAGGATTTGTTTCCTCATGCCACCCCCTACTTCAAACTGTGACATACAAGTTGCAATCATAGCTGAATGCAGACACTCATTTCTCAGCGTTTGGATGTATTTATTGCTTGTACTACATCTTTTTTTCTTTTCTTTCTTTTTTTTTTGTCTGACCACTGTAATGATGAGAGGGAATTGATTCTTTTTGTTTCAGGCTATGAGTTGTAACAGTTTTGCTGAAACAGTGATTTTTTTATATAGGTTTTAATATACTAGTGAAATTTTTCTGTGGCAATTTCTTGAGCAAATTTAAGTCTTAAATGTAACAATTTAGATTGCACTTGTAAATTCAAAGGGTTGACATCAGGACAATTGACATAGCCAATTTAAACTACCTAGGAATTTGCAATATTTGAAAAAAATATATTTGTGATTGAACCGAAGTAATTTCTGTATGTAATACAATATTGTGAGGTAGTATCTGCATCCTTCATTGCTAGTTTTCAATAGTTTCTTAGTTAATAATTAACTTGGTGTAACTGAACAAAATGTCTGGTAACAGTGACTAAGAATTAGTATTACAGAAATGCTCTCAAGTTGTATAAAAATGCTTCTCTCTATTCCTGTTAGCACTATAGATTGTTCATCCCTGTCAGTTTTGAAATCTAAATGGTTTAGAAAAAATGAATTCAAAACACACTTCTGGCTGTTGTTGTACCTGCCTAATGATATCCTGTGTATTTGCAGGACTTGAAAATACAATTCCTGTTTTTACTTCCCAGTTGAGCAGTTGCAAAAGATCACTAAATGCAGAGAGGGAAGCACTGCAAGCTCCTAGGTGTAAATTGGTGAGGGGAAGGAAAGGAAATAAGCATAAAACAAACTTGAACTATGGAAAATATTTAAATGACGGTGGGTAGAATTGCTGCAGAGTAGAAAGGATTGGAAAGGAAGTATTTTTCACTACTATTGGCCTTGAACCTTTGGAGACCTGTGTAAAAGCTTTGCATTATCTGAAGCTGTTTCTTAACTGCTCTGAGACTATTCATGTCTATTAAGAGTGTGCACAAGTCTTTTTGGTTCAAGGTCTGCTTTTTCATTCCTATCTCCATTTCTCTCCTTTAAAGAATAGAAATTACTGTTTTTATTTTATTTGTTGTTTCCACTTTCTGGTAATCAAGCATCGTCAATCTCCTGTGCCTTGGTTTGAAAGTATGATGGTGTTCATTGCTTTTTTAGAACAGTTTCAATGGAAATAATTATTTCCATATAATTTCCAGCAAAACTAATATAAAATTTCCTCTTAACCTTAAATTTTCCTAAAGGTGAAATTTATATGTAAATGTCCATATTGGTGATAACTGGCGGTTGCTTTAGCACGATTCTAACAGGTCTATTGGAACCTTTTAAAAATATTTTCATTTTTTCATTCTTTTGATACAGTTCTATGATTTCTTAACCACATAACCTGTTCCATTGAAGGGCTGTTTTTCTGCCCATCCACTTCCAGAATCATTGGGATTATAATTTTATATTTGTCATAATGGCTGTTCTGTAAAGAACTGCTTTATGGATGCTGGTGTGCGGCTCTGAATCTATTGATCCCGCCAGGTCACTGCGGTGCATTTCCCAGGCTGAAGTTGCTGCATCCCCGGTCTTCGGGTTGCCTGCTGCTCTCCTGCTAGAATTCCGTGTGCCAAATCCGCAGCACCCCTGTCTTTCACGAATGGAATTCGAAAAGACACTTACATTTCCATAAATAAATTAGGAATTCAGTGCCTTCTTCCGGCTAATCAGGGCAGGCTGATAAACCTTGCTAGCTGTTTAATAAATGAATTGTGACTGATTACCTATTAATATGGACGCCTCAGGAATTCACCCTGGGGGAAGCAGAGCAGTGAAATAGAGAGGGGTATGGCCCCCTGGGAAATCAGGGCTTCATGTTTGCAGCTTAAATATCTCTGTGAAGTATCAATAAGGAGGTAATTGAATTTTGAACACAAACATGAGCGCTGGGTGGATGAAGGAGAGGGGGGCTCTGATCATCTCTTCATGCCCCTTCATACTCCCCTCCCCTTCCCCTTAGAGACCACTCTAGTGAAGATAGATGCTAAATCCTTTAAATAAAGATTAGACTCTGTCGTGGTAGAAAATGGCAGCTTAGCTAGATCCCTGGGCAAATTGGGACCTTTAGCAATACAGAAAATTAAAATATACATTTTTAACAAGTGAGCTGTCGACACAGTAATAATGACTGTGTGGCTCGTGCCGTTTGCTCGCCTTGCAGATCTGCTTTTGTTTGGTTATATCCCTTCCTTTTGTTTTCAAATTGGCTTACTTGGTCTCTTCGAAGGAGGGAAGGCTTAGGAGAAGGGGAATGCTTTCTTCCCCTTCAGTGTCTTCCCTACCTCGCTTTCTGACTTAGGCTCTTTTCCTTGGCTCTTATGCTTGTGATAGGGTAGAAGACCAGCACTGCAGTGCTGAGAAAGGAATTACTACCTTTTGGTTCCAGGATGCTCAGTCACACGTCCCAAAATGTAGTGTAACATGGTCTAAAGGAAGAAGGGAGATGATGTTGGGGACTGGAATGTAAATGTGGTCAGGCTTTCTTAAATATGGGCCTTATTCTCTAGTCAAATGGCTTTTCTTATTCCAGATCATGCTTACTGAGTTTTATTAACATAGGAAAATTGCGTTGTAAAATGCATTGTAAAATGTCAAAGGTCTTTCTTGCAATGCAAGGAATTGTAACAACAGTTGGATTGGCTTTTAATGGGTGACAGTCTTGCTTTATAATACTGTGCTAGGCTCAGAACACAGAATCATGCCTTTTTTCACAACTTCACATGCCTTATTCTCTGTTGCAGAAAGTCTGTAGATCCTCCTAGGTTCTGCAGGCAGAACCTCATCTGACTCTTACCAGCAGGAAGAATACCCTGTTGTGCTAGAGACGTGGGGCCTCCTTTCCCCCATAAGGTAATCATCTTGCAGGACAAAATGAAGAATTGTTTCTGTTCAACAGTTCTTATCAAGAAATGGTCTTACACTGAGATGTTTTTTTCTAGAAACTTCTCTCTGGACTCTGGGCTGTTTTGAGAAGGTGCAGAGTAGAACGAGGGCTTTGAGTTATGGTGGACTGTTGCAGTGAAAACATGAGGCCAGGACATCTCCTTGGTAACACTACTCTCTCCAGCCTCCTCTCAAATTCTGTCAGTTGTGCTTAGAAAAGCTTTGGTGTGGTGTCCTCAGCTTCATCTGCTAAGACCTGGACCCCAGCTTAGTTGTCTTTGGTTTAGGAAGAACAAAACTTGATGTTAAGTTGAAGAAAAATACTAATGTGTGCCTGGGTGTGTCCCAAAGGTTGGACTGTAAAAGATTGACTGGAGTGTACCAGGAATGCCTTAGTTCCCGCTAACTCTGAGCTGCTGAAAACCTGGAAAAAAACCCTTTTCTCTGTTGTCCAAACTGCTACTTTTTTCTCAGTCCCAGCAGTGAATTCACTTCTGTTTTATCAGAAGATTCTTGAGTCGAGGGACATGTGTAGTCCTTCATCCAACCAGGTTTCTAGCAAAGCAAAGCTTTTCTAACCTGGCTCAGCCTCAAAGATCATGGTGTTGGCACCAACTGGAAAATGAACAAATTTCACCCTGTAGCTAAACTGCAGTAATTGGCTGTTTATGTGCTGTAGCCTGGTGCAGTTTAAAAAGAAAACAGATCTCAAGTGTTTCTTGGTATGGGTAGATTATAATGTTGTGTTGATTAAAGGCTGGTTTCTGGTTTTGGCTTTCATACCCTCACATGCACCCATTCCTGATACTTTGGTCATGGAAGCACCTCCTTTTCCTATCTCTGAAATTCAAGGGCAGTCTGCATTATAGCTCATCTCAAACGCACAGAATACAAGAGCTTTACAGAAGGCCTTCAATCCAGTCACATTTTAATCAGTACAAAAGCTCTGATCTACATGTGTTGACCCCTGCCTTTTTTTCCCCACTTTCTGCAGTATTCAGTGGAATATAACAGAGCATCTTTTAAGAATTTCATAGTTACTCTTCTAAATCTCTCCTGCTTTCTCCATCCACCCTTTTTGATTCTTTTTTTCATGTGTTTCTATTTTTTGAAGATTTTTCTGCTCTTCCTGCATG
>VZSV01000079.1:1177727-1211592 GCA_013398735.1 Nothocercus julius
AAAAAGGAGAGCACTTGTTAATTTGTTATGTAGGTTTTTCTGAAAGCAGGCATGTGTTAGGAACCTTGTGAGCTTACAGCTTTTCACATACTAAGTCACTTAGTGATGCAGCAATTTAATTAAATTAACCAGAATTCGTAGATTGTACATAGACAGATTTCCCAGATCATCTCAATATGAGCTTTTAGTGATCAACACTCTGTTGGTGTTTAATCCACCAGACTGGCATATGGAATGTTGAAGAGCAGAATATCTCTTTATTAACGATTGTTATTTCTTCGTGTCAGTAAGCATGGTCTTAATATTTGAGATCCTGGGAGTACAGTCCCGTGTTTTATCTCTTATACCAATTTTATCAACCTCATGCCACATCCTGTTTCATGCTTGGAGTCTGTCCCTGTTTTTTTACTGAGTCCAGATGATAGAACAAACTGTCTTAAAAGTGTGATAGACCAAGGAGGCCATTCTACCAGAATCTCCCAAAGAGAAACCGCACTCGTCTTTGTAAGAGTGATTCCTGTCTCACGAGAGGAGAGGTGCAAGTGTCCACTATGGGAAATTATGACTATTTGTAGCATTTGAGCAGTGATTTTTGCAGACAGTTGCAACACATTTAATGGAGCTTTGCAATTTGAACAATCAAAATGTGAGTTGCAATTCATAAAACTTAGTTGTTCCTCAACCTCAATTTGAGCAAACCTTTTTGTTAACAAATTCTTGTCCTCAAATTCTAGGGAATGTATTGTGTGCTGAGCTTCCTTTTCCACAGAAGTTATCCGGCCCTTCGGATTTCGTTTCTGTGACAAACAAGTCTGTCTCCACCCCTTCAACTATATGAAAGCTACAGGTTATTAGACTTTCTAGCGTGAAGAGGCTTTTTCAGGCAAGAGAAATAAACCCTCTGGTCTTTGACTTTGTCACTGCACTACTTTATTCAGAAAGAAATACTAACCATTGTATGATGAGATGGGCCCAGTGCAGAAGTGTGTTTTGCAATCTAGTTATGAGGCTCTTCTCATTAGTTTAACTTTGCATACGTTCCACTGTCAGAGCCTTCTGGATTCTGAGCAATAGTACTGTGCAGGCATCTTTACTTAGCCAAACATTTACCAACTGTTGGCTTATTTGCTTTCTTAGATGTACTATCAGGTTCCAGGGAAAAATGTATGCTTAATAAGATGCTAGGTATTCAACTTTGATCTCTGTTAAGATACAGTTGGAAGAAGAGAGGATTGTTGGTGGATTGATGGTGATAAATGGAAAACAGCGCTTACTAATCTTCATTAGAGTTGTCCATCCTACCCAGCAGATGGCATTGAAAATGTACCTGCTGCTCTCTCTTCTTGCAGCTTAAATGCCTTAACTGGAATCTTAAATCCTTCAGGCTGCTCTCGTCCTTGTTTTTTGGTGCATAGCTTCAGATCACTTCCTAATGAGGATTTTGAGTGCCGCAGCCTAAGTGAGTAAAATAAAAGCCAACACATCCATGGATTAATGAGAAAGGAATTTAATACTGGCATGCAGTACCCTTACAAAAAAAAAAAAAAAAATCTGTTTTCAGGATTTCAAAGTATTCCTTTAAACATTTAGCACTTGGACAAGCCCTATTAGAAGTCTTCTCTTTCCTGACTTGCGCTGTTTGTCTGTCTGTCTCCTAGTCTGACAGTCATCTTGGTATTTGTAATGTGGACAAATTAGACCTCATGCTTTTGAGTCGTCCCACAGTACCTATGAGCTCTAACCTCCTGGTGTTCCCAGGGACGGCTAAACTTCTTCAAGCCAGTGGCAGCATCTGTCTCAGTGAGTGGCATGTCTTAACCAAGGGGCACTAGGTCCTTTGTAGGACCTTTCCATAGGGATCACTGGGAGGAGGGAAGAAGGTGGATGTTGGTCATATTTACGGGAGTCATTGCTTCCTAATTAAATCAGGAGGACAGTGGGATGTAATGTACTCATCCAGATGATAACTAGATGTGGCAACAAAGCTGAGAAGTAAAAACATCTTTATAGATGAAGGGAACTTCTATTCTCTAGCAGTGTGTATTTGTTGCTTATCTTTTGTATGTTTTATTTTGTTACCTTTATTCTTTATTTCAAGAAAATGTTTATTATTACTGTACAAGCGTTACTGTATTCATAAGCAAGGCAAAGTATCTTACTGTTCCTGAGCACCTAAGTAATCTAAGATGTGTGACAAGCACAATTTTCATGTGAACACATATCAGAACTATGTAGAATGGCTTCATTTGCCTAATATTGTTTATATATTGTGCCATGTTGTCATTGTAAGTTACACACAACACATTTCAGAGTATTTAGACCTGTTTGTGTGGGGGCTAATGAACATTTACCTCCAACTTTCTAGATCGTATGGGGTTAAAAATACTTTCTACAAGCCCCTTCATTTCCTTTGTTTCTGAGGACTTGAGCTAATGAAGAAACCAGAGCTTTTTGCTCTCTTCTCTTCCAAACAAATTATCTGTAATATAATTTTTCTGATGTTTGTAAACACCACTACTATTCTATCCCTTCACTAGCCTTGTGAACTGGATATCATCTTGGACTGGAGCCTCAACCACCAGTCCAAACTATAACTTCAATTTTCTTTCATTTTTTTCTCCACACAACTCCTGTGAAATAAAACTTTTTTTCTATATATCTACACAATTACAAGTCTTTATACAAGTTCTAATCATATTATGCCTTTCCTGAATCCTTTTTTCCAATCCAAACAAATCTTGTTCCACTTGCAGCTATTCAGACTACTGCTGCAAAGATCAATGCATCATTTTGACTATGATCAAAATCTCCATATGTTTTTTTCCATGGCCTGCCACTGCAGTATCATATCACACATATCAAACCACTTTTTTTTTTTTTCATTTTCAGAGCTTTTTTCTGTTTTCTCTGTCATACAGCATTTGTTAACAAGAAGTTCACAGCCACTTCCAGTCAGCAGTGGTTCAGAGAAATTTGCATTCCTGTGTTTCCTGAGAGACTCTGTTTTCCTTTGTCACTTGGGGACTGTGCCCTCTGAGACAGGGAGCTGCTATCCAGGAAGCTGGTTTATTCTCCTTTCTTGTTTTGTACAGTATTTATAACAATTTCTGTAACTGGTAGAGTGATGTGTGTCTGGCACTCATCAGTGTTGTATTACTGCGCTGTACACCTCTGGTGTCCATCTGTATTTATAGGATATCTCTTCTAAGCTCTTTAGGAGAGAAATCTCTTCTCCTCTTTACCATGTAACAGAAGGTGCTTGATCAAAAATCAAGGGCTTCCAGACTTTGTAATAATGAGCCAAGATGTGCATCAGCATAGCTAGAGTAACTTTTATTTTAAGATAGCCAAGCTAGCATCTGAGCTGTTTTCTTCGCTTTGTGTTGGTGCTTTTTTGGACACACAGGTTATTCTGCTTGGGCATTGCATGTCCTAACAGCAGATCTTTATGGTAGAAATTTTGTGGAGAAACTCACAAAGGTTTCTGGTACCACAGATGCAGTTTTTTTCAGGAGTATCCAAAGCTTTTGGCAGTTTCTTTAGGAAGGAGTTCTAAGAAATACTACAAAAAGATGTATCTGGTATTTGGGACCTGGTTCAGCACCTGTTACCTTTTGGCATCTAGCCAGGATATCCAAGTTAGGAATGTAATTACTCTTAAGTTGTTTGTGAAGTCAGATCTTAAATTAGTTGAGCTGCTGTTTTGGTGGCCCTTGTTTCTGCAGATTTGAGTTTCTCAACTTAAGCACTTTGGGTAGAACCTGAATTTAGTTGGGATGGATTGGTCTTGGATTTGAAACTAAAGTAGAATTTCCTTATTTCATAACATTAATGTTTCCCAAATCTTGGATCTTTATGAAGAAAGATATATTTACCTTTTCACTGATGGGAGAGCCTGGGGGATGGAGAAGTCCCATAGTAGATGAGGGAATCTCAGGAAGAGAAACCAGATTTGCATTTGTGGCAGATATGCTGTCAGCCGGAACATACTGCTATTTTAACCAAGTAGTTGCATCCATTAAATAAACTTTAAGCAACACACATTTGTTGTATTTGAGGTAGTACTTTCTGACATCAAAATAATAGTTAGGAACAGTGTTATACTAAACAGAACAGGAATTAGGTAAAGTTGAAATGTGGCAGCACTTAGTCACAGCCTGGCTGTTTCTTCTGTTATAAAATACTGCATGGGAGAGAATGGTATTTGTACCCCGGACTGTCTCTTTCTGTATAAATTGAATGTTTTTTTTAAATGTGTTATTTTATGTTTATAAATAACAAAAACATTTTTGAAGAGCTTGTAAAATAATTGAAATTCCCTTTTGCTTCTGGTTTGTTAGGTTTGAGGAAAATTAACACATGAAATATGGCCTTTGTATGCATTTGTAATCAAAGTACTAGTTAAACTACAGCAGCGTAGTGCTCTTCGTTAACAAAAGCTTGCCATTTTGGTGGGTTTGAAAACCAGACAATTGGTATGAGTTAAACTGGATAAATTCTGCATGATTTTAACAGCTGTTCTTTACAACCACAGTTTTGAAAAAGGTTTCATAACTTTTTCTCAAGAAGGAAGTCTCATTTTCTGTCTTTTAACTTCAGATATTATGTTTTCACTTAAAGCAGTCTCTTCATAAGAATAATTTCCAAACAGTCTAAAATATACCGTTCTCTTCTAGAGAGCTCTTATAAATCAAGATATTTCTGTAGGAGATTGTTTAAAAAAAAAAAAAAAATTAACTTCTTTGGCTTTAAAAGGTAATACTTGTTATTTTACATCTCTACGACTGAAACTGAAAATTTCTATTGACTTTTTTTTGGCTAAGTAGTTAGGAGCTACTGAGCAATTATAAGGTGATGAAAATGTTTCTAGTTATACCTGAATAAAATATAAAACAAAGTATGAAATATCAAGTGGCTCAGGATGTAAATCAAGCACTTAGGAACAGGAGGAATCTTTGAGGGCAGATTATGTTTTCATAATGATGTTCCTTGCATTCTCATAGCAGGTACAGTCAGACAGGATACTTAAGGATCTCTACTCTACGAATTCCTATGTTCGTTTGTAGTTTTCATGAGTACACATGTGACTGATTATTGTTTAATAGAAAACATTTCTCTAATATACAGTATTACTGCTTTCTTGGGACTGGTATTAGATCCTATCAGTTGGTAGGATTTGATATACAAGAGTTTAATATGTGATATAGGATGTAAATTGAGATTATGCTTTGAGTAACATCTCTAGAGAGAACATTATTATTAAACCTTTTTGAGGATGTCCCCAGCGGCAGCAGCAGGTGGCTTGTGTGGCACAGGCACATAGGGAATCAGGAGCCTGTGTCTTATCAGAGCATATAATCTAAAAATCATTCAGCCTGTTTCTCTCTCCTGGGGAGATGAGAACACTGGACTCTTATGCTAAAAACTAATTGTTAACTGTAGTAGACGTCATTCAATGCAAATCGCAGCAGAAAATGGCTGGGTGATGGATGTTTCTGGGTAGCAGGCCAAGCTGTCATTTGGTTTTCAACAGATATTTCTCTGTGTAGCCTTAATATTTTCATGTCTAGCGCCTGGCTTACTTGAAAGTAGAGATCATATATATTTTTTTAATCTGTTTGCTAATGTATCTTTGTAAAACCTGGAGGCAGAAACAGTTCTCCTTTCAGGGCATATAATATACTGTCCCTTGGCTATGATACCTAGGTTTCCTGGCTGGAACAGTAAGCAAAGCAGTTTCTGGGCAGAGGAATTAGGCTAGGACTTTGTGGGGACCAGATAGCAGCCTGTTAGTACCTGCACGGAGGTTATTGACAAAGCAGACTCTTCACGAGCTACTTGGCAGGAGGGCAAGAGACAGTGGGCATAAGTTGAAACTGGAAGGATTCTGACCCAAACCTCTTGGAACAATCTTGCTGGTCAGGAGAGCTATGGAGTCGCTTCATGGCTATGACCACTTTTCCTTATTTTTGAGTCATCTTCTAGGTGGTTTCCCCTTTACTGTCTTGCAGTTCTTTGTTTCCACTAGTGGATGAAGGTGACTGTTCTGTTCAAAAAATACCTTTGGTGGCAGGATTAAACTCTAATGAGAAGACAGAGTAACGGTAGATTTGGTGTCAGACCAGTGGAGACTGGTGGTATGTATGCGTTGTGGATAAATAGATAAAGGGATTTTGGAAATAAGTGTCAAACATAATAGAGTTGCTCTTGCTACACCTTCTGCACCATAAAAAGAGGGGTTTTATGGGAGAGAGAATTAACTAGTATGCTCTACATTTTCCTTTTAGGTGCATCTTTTACATATCTGGACTATGTTTTGGTATGGACTTTGTTCATCCAGCTGTCTCTTCTTGTAAACCTTTGTAAACCTTATGGGTGGAAGTTAAATTTAAAAAAAAAAAAAAAAAATCAACTCTGCTTCACAATTCAGGCCATTAGACAGCCTATTGAAAGAGACTTGTTTCTTCCTATGAGAGAGCAAGGAAGCCATATAGGTCTTGATACAGAGCTGCAAACCTCTCTTTACAGGCCTTGCTGCATTCTGATGGGATTTGTTTGTCCTGACTTGCATAACCATACAGTTTGTATCCCAACATTATTAGCCAATAGGAGTATAGGGACTTACATAATCATTACACGATTATTTTTCAGTGACTGTACTGTAAATATGTAATTCCCTCTACTCCTAAGAACTCTTAATCCCTTTGTCCCTATTGGCTCCTGCGCTCAGATTTTTCCATGGCCTGTCTGTCCAGCCGCTGATGAGGCTTGAAAAAAACAGTGGCTTTCCAGGTTCACCTGCTTTGCTCCCAGTCGGCAGGTGCCTGCCTGCCTGCATAGGCCAAGGCCACTCGACAGTATGCTGCACTATTTTATGAGAATTTAGGGAGTGCTTCTACCTGTGTGTCTGCTGAGAAAGATCCATTCACCTCCACAAACATTTCATCTCCAGCTGCATCCATATATTCAGCACAGACCTCTTCAGCTAGTTCATCCATGTGTATTATACTGAAGACTTGTCAGGCAAACATTTTTGATCTTATTTCTGCATGTTGCAAGGATAAGGAAGATTCCTCTTTGAGATATTGTGGTGAGAAGGCGTAAATCAGCAGCAGTTCTTGACATTCTGCAGGGGCTGGGAGGGCCTCACGAGATTGCTTGCCTTTTTCTCTACATGCTTGTGACAACAACTCGAGTGCCTCGTGTTAAAACATGCCCTGTTTCTGCCCCAGTGTTTGCTGCCAACATCTGTGGGACTAAGTGGTCCAACTTATCCAGGTTATATCTGTTCTGATTGTAGTTTACAGTAGTATAATTCCTTCCAGAGATACTAAAAATATCTTTAACTTCTCTATAAAATTGGCTTTGATATTGCTTTTAAAATTGGAAGCATGACTGAATTTGTTTCTTTAGCCTTAGAAACTAGTTGAAAATCACTTTCCTGTCCTTAATTAGCTTTATGAGTCAGCGCCTGGTCTCAGGTCTTGACATTTTTTGGCATGTGGATTTTTTGTGTATTTAACCTTGGCTTTATTCCAGAATAAATATTTTAAGCTGCTAGTTGCATGTTTTTTTTGTCTTCAGTCTGAGACTAGGGGGCAGACATAACCAGCACTGAGAGAAGTGAACTGTATAAACCACAATTAGAATCGCAGTGCACAGGTGTCTGAAGATCTTATACAATTGCCAAGCTATTTGTTTCTCAAATGAAAGGGGCTTTGGGAGTGTATTTTGGAGAATAAAGGGAGCAGAAGGGCTTCCTTAGGTTTTTTTTCTGAATCCTAGTTTAAATTCTTCCATTTGATGCATTTGATACCTTCACAGAATTGGCATAATGAATAGTTAAGTGATATATTGTTGCTGGTCATGGAATTTATAACTGTTTTCAGCTAAGAATCATCATTTAAGAATAAAAATTTCTTACCTGCTAGCTTTTCTTTGAGCGTCAGGTTAGGTTTTGTAGTTTAATAATCTGAATGCCAACCCTCAGAGTAAGACAACTTGCAACGTTACTAAAGGAGAATGGCTTTTAGGATAAGGATTATAGGTTAGTTCTGCTGCAGATGCCTGAGGTTTTCTCTGGGAAGGTAAGTATCTCAAATCTCTATGCTAGTCATATACAAGGTGTTATTGCAATGAAAAAATAGTGAATAAATACCAGCTCACAGTGCAAGACACTTGATATATCTAGAGCCTCAGTGTTCACGGTATATTGCAATTTAACAGACGAGGTTTTTTTAATTCTATATTTCTGCATGCTCCACTGTGTCAGATCTGTATTCTTGGGATGTAAGGTTCCATTAAAAAGTAAATAATAATCGCAGCCCCCGCTCCCCCCATGTACACTCATTTTCTGTAATATGGTAATGATATCACCGTAGCAGTAATTACGGGTCATCTTCATTTCTTTCATCTCTGCTGGTTCTGATGGCTTCATTCCTTTGACAGAGAAGATTTGGCTCTGGGTGCTGTGATTATTTTGTTAAGCATTATTCGAATAGACAGGAGTGAGAGAAATTAATCAATCCAAATGCAATTAGCATCATGTTTAACCCAGTGATGGACGTCTCAAGGTGAAACAGCCAGGGGAGTTTCAGACATTATTATTCAATCCAGTGGCTCTTATCTAAATTATAATCAAGAGAGGTTTTTATTGGCTTTGCGACGAGGAGATGTAACTCTTTCCCTGCTCTGGGGGGTCAAAGGGACTGGGCCTTTGGCCTCACAGGATGCTGGCTGCAGTCAGCCCCGAGGAGAGGGAGCTACTGTAGGAGTTTCATTTAACATAGGGGTCACTCAATACAAAATGTATAGATACCCTAGTATTTGTGACCTGGAATGTAACCTTAGTAGCTAGGATGTCATTGTCCCCTGCTTAGAGTATTTCATTGACTGGCTTTGCCCCTCTCTATATGAATGAACACTGTTCATATGGTTGATTGTTTTTTTTTGTTTTGTTTTTATTACGTTTTGAGCTCTGAGCATCGTTGTTTGCAACCAAGTATGGACAGAGTGGTGGAGAAAGCTGATGAGAACAAGCTGAAGAGGGAACCTTATTTTTTTAAGGGAAGATATATTTTTAGTATTTACTGGTAACAGCAATAACACTTTTGAGCAAATCTCAATCTGCAGTAGATCTAGCATTGCCGTTATGGATAATTCCGAATGATCCCTGAAATCTCTTGTCAGGTACACAATAAAACATCACGGCTGTGGATGCAGAGAAACCAGAAGGAAAGAAGTCATCCTTGGGATTTCATGGTTCAAGAGAGGATTAGGTATTTGACTCCTCAGTTCCTAGGACTCTAGCTAACACTCACTGAATAGACAGTTTAGGTGGTTTAAAAGTTTACTAGCACCAGCTATTTTCCACCTCTCTGTTAAACTGTGCCTATGCTTGTGCATCCCCTGCTGTGGTTTGCAGCCTGGTTTTGTGCAAGGACCCTTCGGCATTTCAGTACTAGTCGTGCCGAACTGAACTACAGCTGAAGTGCAGATTCTGCTGTTTTGGCTGCCAAGGGAAGGACAGTGAGATTTTGGGCAAAGAGTAGTGTTAATATTTTAAAATGCTGCCGCAAGACTTGACAGAGCTCATGTTCAGTACCTGAATTCCAGTACTGTTGCAGACTCCTTTAATGTACATCTGTACATCACTTCTCACTAAGGCTGTGACCCCCATCTCTAAATGCGAATGAAATCACTGTATGTCTCAAGAATTTTATGAAACTTGATAAACTTGGCAAGTGCTTTGATACTGATTATCAAAAGATGCCATGGTAATGCAGACTTACTCCCTCTGTAGGCTTCTGCTTTTTTTAATGTTGTCTTACCTGAAAAATGTGTTTCAGGAGTGCAAGATGATTAGGTTGGTATTCAGTGTAAAATAATGTTAACAATTTCTGAATGACAGGTTTGAATATCAGCACACTTCAGTTTTCAGTAAAGGGGTTTGGAACTGTATTTGCTGACCACTGCCTCCCAGAAATGGCAGTTCCAGATATTTGTGAAATTGGGCTCAGTTGCACATGAGCCCACCATATATATGTGTGTGTGTGTGTGTGTATATTATGTTAGCTCTGTTATATATAATTGACTATAATTAATGCATATTCATTATATGTAATGAATATATATGAATAATAATATATGATATTTTGCCAAGGGCACAATGTTCAGGTAATACTTCATTTCGCCCTTATGTTAAGGAAGAATGGATTTCAACCAATTAGAGTTCTTTCTATGACGGAAAATTTCAGGATGAGCTGGTGCCAGCAGGCATCCGCATGGTAGTAGGATTTAGGGGAACTGATCTTTCTGTTTATAAATATGCATGGACTGGGGAGATAAAAACACATTGGAGAAAGTGATCCATACAGATCCCTCCATCTAATGATCAAAATTCAGATTATGTTGTCTGACTTTTTTTTTTTTTTTTTTGACTGTTTTGTAATGTCAATCTTAATGTACTTTGCTATTTTCAGATTACCTTTTGCCTTCATCTCCTGTGTCTGATTCCTTTCCAAATGTGCTAGTAGTTGAGCCCAGCCAAAAGATTTGTCTTTGCTCTTGGCTTTCATGAGCCCATCCAGACAAGGATTACTCACAGGCAGATTCCCCAGTACCTCTTTGTATGTTCTGTCACCTGGGAGAAAGAACAGTTATGTCATCGTATCTTAACATTGGGTAGCAGAACAAAAGAGGTAATTTCTTATACAAGATACCCTTGCTGATAGAAGGGATAAGCCGGAGTAGTGTTCTGTTATCTCTGCAATTTGTGCTTTTTGCCCTGAACTGGTCATTTCAGTTGTTCAGTCTTCATGGTTAAACTCTCTCGTTTTGTTGTCTCTGTGCTGCCAAACCACAGCAGTAATTTTGGAGTGGATGATGGGTACTTAAAGAAAACTTCAGTGCTTAAAAACAAGTTCTTTTAGTTACCTTAAGTGTAATGGTAGGAGCTTTATAAATAGATGATAGATTTTGACAGATCAGGTGACAGACTGTGTACCTTAAGGAGGTAGTCAGTAAATAGCCTTTCTATTGTAGTCAACAGTGTAGCCTTCAGTGTGATATTGCAGGGCACTTCAGGGCTTAACTTGTTCTGTTCATAGGACATTAATTTTTATTGATTTGTATTAGAAAGACACTTAGGTTTTAGTCCTGCCACATTTTTGAGTCAGAGGTTATACAAGTCAAGAGGTTATACAGTCAAATTTTCATTTGAATGGGAAACATAGAAGTGCTGCTTCAGTGGGGTGACTTTGTTTTAAAGTATCTGTAGTTTGAAGATGCTCCTGGGGTTTGTTTTGGGATTTTAGAATAAGCCCAGAAGACGTGGTTTAGTGAGCAGGGGAAGGTATAATGATCACAATATACGATAAAATCCATACAAAAGACTTATCACAAACTGTATTTTTCACCAGCCATGTAGTTTGTGTGTTTGTGTGTGTGCTGTGTTAAGAATGTGTGTACATGTGTGTTGCTTACAGATCTGCCAGGGTGAAAGTTGCTTACATAAGTGTAAGTCACTGTTTTCATTACTGGTTTTACAGTAGCAAATCTGCCCACTATTTCCAGCCTATCCCGACCTTATTATACAGTGTGTCCTGTATTGTCATATATGTGAGAAGGCTTTTTAGGGGAATAATCGGGCTGGACCCTAGTACAGTGGGGTTTTTTTCTAATTAAATTGTCACTAGAAGGAACATCCGGAACAGCAGTTTTCATTTTCGGTTGAAGAAAAAAACATTATGAGTCTTTGTCATTTGATTAAAATGTTACTTAACCTTTAAATTGCTATAGATGTAAAGATAGCTCTGAGTTTCCAATGTAATCGCCTCAAAGTTAAAATCAGGAAAATCTTTGTGTAATGAAACCCATATGTCATAGTGAAAGGATGCAAAACACTGGCAGAGTGGGCTGCTCTCGCAGGAGATTCTGCACCCAATCTTGTTAACCAGGACTGCTTTTGGTAATCCCTCATCTCCTCACTTGAAGGAAATCAATCTGTACTACTGAATCTTTTCAACCAGCAACACAAAATTTACTGCAGAGAGGCAGCCTGGGGACAATTGTAGTAGAAAAGGAGCCCCAGGCAACAGGGCTAAATGCAGGATTGAGGGATTGAAGTTCTAAAAGGAGATTATATTAAACCTTACTCTGTTCCCCTATCAAGTAGAAATCTCTCCTTCCCCTTTCAGCCCCAGCCTGTCCTGTCCAATACCTGCTCTTGAGATCTGCTTCTTCCTAGGCAGAAGACTTGATTCATATAGGGTAGCATTCTCTGCTAATTATAACTGCCTGATACCATTTCTCAGTACAGTTTTTTGAAAGACAGGGTCAATTCAAACACTCAACTTCCATTGTAACCAGTGTTGATAACAATTTTTTTTTTTTTCTATGATCTTCAGTACCCTCTTCCTTCTCCCTACTGGGCGAGATGAATTTGTTACCAGGCTATTGCAATCGTATCCATTGCTGATTTTTCTGTTGTATTAGATGCACAGCCTAGGAGAGCTTGTAAATCGTGACGTGACATGGAGATTCATGTTTCTGTTTCATGCTGCACAGCCTCTGTAGTGCCTGCTTGCTGGTACAAAGAAACCTGCACTTGAGTCCTGCCTTCCCTAGATAAGTCCCTGGTTTAAGCAGCCATTTAAGAAAGGAAAAAAAAAAAAAAAACCCTAAGGTTTCAGTACAGTTTTGTCTAACCTTTTAATTAAAAAGTCTACCTCTATCTGCTATGCTACTGGCTCCTGCTGGTCCCTGGGGTAGCTGCTTAAGACAGGTTTTAGCAGCTCTCTTAGACTGTAATCATATTTAAAATGTGGGACATGGTTTCTTCATTCGAAAGCTCATACCTCACTCCAGCAAGCTCCAAAAGGCCCAATTGGAAATGGTATTTCCATTATTAAGAAATCATTTATCAGCAGCGATACTGAGCAGAAGAGTCAGTGTGATATTAGAGGCTTTTCTGTGCAAAACCCAAGCTCAAGACATACTGTGGTGCAGATTAAAGAGGAACAAAGGAGGAGAAATGGCAAGACATTTCAAAGCAGTGTCATGTAATATATATCTGGCCTGTGTTTACCAGGAATGCATTTAACTGTGCTTCTTGGGCAGATCAGAGAGGCAGCTGAAGCAGGGAAAACAAGATTGTAAATGTTTGTGCAAACTTCACGTTAGCTTGACTGGGGTTTGTCTGTGGTATGAGGATGTATTTCCTGGCCATTTTCATATATTTATAAAGATGTAAGGTCCTTTCTTTCTGTTTGGCATCGTATCTTTAAAAATAAAGCCCTGTTGCAAGACTGAGTATGTGAGGAGAAGAGGAATACAGAATAGCAGAAGGCTGCCTCTTGCTCCTAATGGGATTTTGTAGCAGCATGTGCGAGTTTGTTTCAGAAGTCAGAAATGAACAGATGTTGGTATAAATTACCTCTGTGTCTGATGTCTTGCAAATTAAAAGCGCGGTTGGCATCACTAAACAATTTCACCAGGTTGGGGGGGGAAGCGGGCGGTGATTATTGTAGCAGGTCGGTAAGAATCTTTAAGCTGCAGCAGAACAGGATAGCAAGGATAAAGGAATGAAGAATAAAATGAGAGGTCTGTGAATTAATCAGGAATGTTAACATCTCCGATGACAAGCCAACAGGAGGGCACGTGCTCTGGAGCAACCCCCAACCCACAGTAATTTCACTCGGCCTGCAGAAGGAGTCTATACTCTCTGCCTGATTTATAGGGTGCAGCCTTCTTTGGGGGAGCAGAATTGTCACACGTGCATGTATCTCCTCTATGGGACTTGCACTCTGGAAAACTTTCCATTCTATCAGCTGCAGTTTGGCTTTTCACCTTCTGCATAGCAGCATTTTAAAACCATGCACTGTTGATGGTGAAAGGCAGGGAGATGTCAAGAAACTGGTTGAGGAAATCTGTTTCTAAACTGAAACTTCTAGAAACTTGCATTTTTATTTAATGATGTTATTCATGCATAGCAATATAGTTCCTGGTAAAATAACAGTCCACACTCTGCCCTTCTGCAGTACCTTCTACCTGCACGTGGCTTTAGCAGTGCTTAAAGATACAAGCTGCCTTGCAGCTGGGGCAGTAGAGGTACAAATAAGTCAATGACTTCCCTGGTGGTTCACGATGTAAACTAGAAGAAAAACTGGGAATGAATCCCAGCAGATGTAACTCGTAGCTGGAGACATGAACCAAGTGAGCAGTGCAGCGCTGTGCTCGCCTCTGCGGCCAGCCAGGAGTGGTAACAGCACTCACTGCAGTGGGTGGTGGGCTTAGCAATCTGTGAATATCAATGCATACTGAAAAGTTTGTAATAATAATAATTACTATTTTAAAGGGATCCTGTTGATTCTGATGCCATATGGTTCAGTTTAGGGTAAATGTAATAAGCTTGATGTAATAACTTAAAGAATGTGAAGCTGTGGGAAACCTGCTAATAGGTCGAGTTGAGCATATCAAAACATTTTTACCGGAAAGTGAATATTGAGTATTTTAAGCAGAACATCTTTATTACTTTTTTTTTTCCTATCTGGATATCTAGTAATGTCAAAAGAAAACCTGATAGCAAACCCAAGTGTAGTTTTTACACTATTTATCATTATCATTGGTCAGGAGAGTCAGGAATTGAATGATAAAACAGAAGATGAACTCCTGTTTCCAGATTGGGTGGAGGAAGCATGTATACTTGCATCAGTCCTCAGATAAAAACCTTCATGTTTTGTCATCTGCCACTCCAGCACACAACTCGCACCTTTATTTAAAAGAAGTGAAGGGAAACACCAGTGGGAAAATTGCCTTCCCTCCAGGACTCGATCACTTATCATACTGTCTTTGATGTGTTTTGTTGTTATTGTGAGACAAAAATAGTATTAGGGCTGCTCTGCCAGCTTTTGAGCTTATGGGCTCACAAGTCAGAACTGTCCTGTGCAGAAAAGTGGCTGTGTAAACCCTGTTGCAATACAGCTACCAGAGATTGATGGTGCCAAGAGTGAGGGAGAGACTTATAAACCTTGCCTTGCTGTATTAAACACTGAAGGACTGACAGTGCAGAGAGAGAGAAGACCAAAGCTCTATAAACTTTACTTTATTACAACATCCACAGATGAACTGCACTGAGGGAATATAAAATCCATTATATTACAGTATTCGGGGACTGACACTGCTGAGAGAGAGAAAATGCTGTCTAATTTCTGTTGAAGATCATAGCATCTAGGGACCAATAATCCTGAAATGGAGAAAGACAGAGTTCCATAATCTCTGACGGATTATAACATCCAGGAACATTTGCTTGGAGACAGAGTGATGGTGATCTGGATTACACCCTTCAGAGATGGATAGTACGAAGGCAGAAAAAGAGATGCTGCAAGAGCATAATGCAGTAGGAATAGAAAGTGTCGATTGTATGCAATGAGACAGCCTATGGGAATTATTGTCGAGTTTAGGAGATTCCAGGCCTTGCCTGCATTTCTAGATTGTCAGGAATTGAAGCCAGAGTGCAGTTTTCTTTACTTGTTCTTAAAAAGAATCCTTACTATTAGTATAAGTACATATCTAAATGTATTGCTTATCCAATTTAAATACCGCAAATGATCAATTCTTTATGGCTTTTTGTTTTAATCAATTTTTCTCCCTTGTGATTTCAGCTAGAGAAATGACTCGAGGGAAATTCCTCAACATCCTAGAAAAACCCAAGAAGTAGCTGCTACTCTGGAATTTGGACAAAAATATCCCAGTTGGGTCATTCTATGTGCTGTGGATCCAGATGAACCCAGAACTTCAAAGGAGAAGAACAAATCTCTTGCTTTAGATCTTCAGAAGCAAATGTTTCTATTGCTTCCACAGCTTGTCTCATACACGGGAAGAAACATTCTGAATGCAGATCACAAGGATTGCTACAAATTCCACTGAAATTCAGCCTTCATTTGACTGTAAGATATCCAACAATAAGACTCAGCCCTGACGTGCTGTGACAAAGTTACCTGCCATTTTTTTAATCTTTTTTTCTAATCCACTCTTCAGAATGAGCAGCCCCAGAGTCCTCTCTGAATTGCCTTCAATGTCCTGTCTTGTTTGTAATATCTAACTGATCTTTTATGATGAGGGCCAGTGTATGTCATGATGCACCGACCCTTTTGTGCATCTCTTGTCCTAGATGCATTGATTTTCTGTATGCAATTTCTATGTTGAAAGATTAGAGCAGAGTTTGGGGTATATAATGATTGATAGTTTAAGTCTTGGATCTCCAGGAGCACGTACTTTTTGTGCAGAAATCAAGTGCCATCTGTGTATTAGACTCTAGTCATTGCCTTCAGAGAAGTGGATCTCAGAGGATCCTCAGAGGAGAACCTTCAGTATTCATCAGGAAGAGGTGAGAGTGTGATGGGAAATACCTCTCTAGGCTATTTGGCCAGTACATTAAAAAAAAAAAAAGTCTCCTGCAAATCTCAATTTACTACTTATGGACCTAGAAAGAGAAGAAAGTTAAAAATAAAAGAAAGGTGTAAGGTTGAAAGGCAATAATGCTTTCATTTAGTGAGAGCACCAAAAAATGACAAGCTTGTTAGCTGCACTGCAAGGAAGTGTGGTTGAACACAAGCTGCACTTCTGAAAATAGCTGTCCTTAATGTTTTCCATTGTATCAACCTCAAAATTTGTGTCACCTACAAAGATAGACTTTAGAAGGGAGAGTTTTCTAGTAGCTGGTGTCTTCTGGCCCAAAATTTTGGGTGTTATTCATCCTAGTTTAATTCCTTCCTCTTCTTCTGGCCCCTGCTCTTGGTGATTTATTACTCTGTGTTGATCCCTGAGAGGAGATAGGCAGAATGCTCAGGTACTTTAAGTTTTTTTTTCCCACATTTAATCCTGTTTTCTTTTTTTAAAAAACAGCATTTTAAGCATTAGTAAATAGGTTCTGTTTAGCATAAAAACATAATATTGAAAAACAGGGTAGGGAACAGTGTTTTTCCTTGTTTTTTTTTGTTTTGTTTTTTGTTTTTCCCACCATTCAGAAATGTTATTTTTAGCATGCAAGCTTTTCAAAATTTGTCATTTTCCAGACTGTGATCACATGCGAGAGAGGAAGTGACTTGGAATAGTACTTGTGCTGCATCATTGCCAGTTTGTCCTTAGAGCATTGCATATTTTTGTCTTTGCAGAGAGAGGAGACTATTTTCAGACGTGGGGAAAAAGGAGAGAAAGATTTTTTAATGAAATAGACCTCTGGATTTTTATGAAAATGCTTGTGGCCTTTCAGTCAGCAGTCTGTGGTTGCTTGTTATCACTCAGAACAAGGGTTATTTTGGACAGCTCCTGTTAATTAAATTTAAGCAATTAAATCTCAAATTCCAGAAAGAAAAATACAAATAGTGAGTATTTAGTCATGTCAGGAGTCTGATTTTTAAACTTAGTGGATTTACCTCCATACTTCAGTTTTTGCAGAACTAAGTTTAGCAGAGCATAAGAAAAGAGATGGGAGAATGTGAAGAGAAGCTAAAAGTAGTAATTAAGAGACAGAGAGAAAACTTGAAAGTTGGTGCAAATTGATGTTGATGTAGCTTTAAGTATTAAATTATACGTTCTGGATGTAATATTAAGTTTGTATATCATATTTATAATGTAAATACATATATAACATGGGGATGCATAGTCTGTATTACCAGTGTGACTTTGTGCATATTGTAGAGGTTTGTAGATTCAACACATTGAGAAATTTGAGAACTGAAGGAAGGAAGTTGGGGAAGATATCAAAGTTTGACCTGGAAATATATGTGTATTTTCTGATATGTGTAGTAAATAGTAAGGGATTTTAAGCTTTTAGTAGTTCATAGTAACATTTTTAATGCCTTTATTACACATGGCAGTACTTACCATCTATAGGGCAGCAAGTAGTACATGCTTTAGAACTGTGATATTTATTGGCTTTGTACTTCTCATCTGTTGAGATGAGTCAGTGATCTAATTTGTTGTGGTAATATTTATATGTATTTTTGTGTGTTAGCCAGAAGATTGTAATTTCTGTGTTACTGCTCTATGCTTTCAAAATAAACACAAAGCTCACAGAACATTCTGGATTTCCAAAATAGCCCCGAGATAATAAAGCTATGGCTTAGCCGCCAAGAAAATAATCTTCCAGGCTCTTTTCACTCTTAAGATGGATAACAAGATGCTCGTCTGTGTCTGCCACCTCAGTTTTGGGTCTATGCATGCTCCATTATCATCAAAAAATGAGTAGTTGGCAATATCCATGTGGAATCGAGGGTTTTCACACCCAGTTAAACCCTATTTTTTTCTCCACTGATGTCCATCCCTAGCTGCAGTATCTGTGAAGGATGAGAAAATCTGGGTGACTTTCGGTTGGCGATCATCTTCTGTATTTGGAAACAACAACAAAAGGGTTTTGACAAATGATGGGAATGCGGAGTATAATGAGATCAAAATTTAGTAATATTATATGAGCTAATGTGTTTTATAAAGAATCCATGTCAAATGTTACTCTGAGACTCTTTGAAATAAAACAAATATGTATTTAGTTCCTTTTAAATATCAGTGTTACATATATTTAGTTGTAGAAGCTGTAGAACTGTTGTAGAACAACAGTTCATTTCAGTCTGAGTATCAGATACTTTGCTGTTTAGTCCAGCCTAAACTTTTAAGATGATCTTGAAGAGAGTAATACTCCATTACCCAATGTCTGCCATTATAAAGTGTTTTGGAACAGTCCTATAGTATGAAGTAAAACTGAAAAACTCAGTGTTTCCCTGACTGAGTCACCTAGAAATGACATTATATGTATCTGTCAGCAGGATACCCATGAGGGACATCTTTTTACAAAGTAAAAATACTGATGCTAGGAATGCGCTTTTACCCTGTAGTATTCACTTAGAACATTCCTAAGAGCTGTTTGACTTTATCTTGCTGAGGTCACTGCCTCTGCTCTGTCGCTTTTCTCAAAAGGAAGTGGCTGTCAAATGTAAGGAGTGACATGAACTGATTCCTTAAATACTCTATTTGTGGCAATGTGTACAAAAACAGGCTATTACCTGGACAATAAGCAAGCCATCTGTTAGGTGGCTCTAAGTAGGACTCCAAAACAATCTGAGATGTATAAAGTTCAGTGAATAGTTTAGCGGTTGCTGGATTCTGTTTTTGTTATGGTTTGTAGTAGAATATGAAAGCCGCAAAGGTTGTACATGCTTTATTGTTCTTCAAGAAGATCTCTTGAACCTCCATGGAAGAATTAAATGCAGTCTTTTAGCAGGTGGGCATCTGTACTGGTAGAAGTGCAGCAGAATGTACCAGACCTTTAGGAACCAGTTGTGATCAGCAGGCAAGACTGGACATTCAAAACTGGCTAATCCAACTCAGAGGTAATGCTTGAAGCTTATTGTGTTACTGATGACTTGATAATTCCATTTGGAACCTTTAATTTATTTTTAGGAACAGTAATTTTTTGCTACCCTTTTTGCTGCAGTTGCACATTGTGCAATATTCATGAGTTTGTGGCTTCTGTGATGTGCTCTGTGCTTCTTGTTCTTTTTTCTGCAATTATGTCTTCTATGACGGTCTTTATCAGGTGATGTAATTGAAGTTGCAGGGTACTCAAATTGCAGGCATAAGGTGGAGGCATCTAGCCCTAATCTATTCTTCTTTAGATATCCACAATTTCAACCTATTTATGCTGATTGATGCTAAAGCGGGTCTGAAGCCCTTTCTTAAGAATTCTTACCAGTTACGTCATTTGCCATTTCTCTGATGCTTGATTTATGATAGAGGTTACATACTGCATTTGGCATTTCAGCAATTTTTTATCTTAGGTCATCCAGAACTTTGCAGCGACCATCCATCCATTGGACCAACAGACTCTTCTGGTATCTTATCTACCTGAAAGCAAGGAGTTTTCATGTATATTTCAAATTTTACAGTGAAGTTGCAGAAGATCCTATTAGTGCTTCCCTTCCCTCACACACACTTTAAATTTTCAAGGGTGAATGTGCACTGAAAAGAATACAGACAAGGGGCAAATACTGACCATTGTTTGTTATGGGATAAAACTCCTGCTGACTTTCAAGAACTAGAATTTCATCATAATGAGATGAACCTAAAATGATAAGAGGAGGGGAAAAAAAAAAAAAAAAAAAAGCTGGAGCCTTTTGGTTTTATGTGATGCTGTGATTCTTGGAATCAAAGCCATTTTATATATATATATTATCCTTCCAGTCCTATCCCTATATCACTGTGTTTAGTTAGTTCAAGGTGGATGAGATGAAATGCAAAAATATGAAATGGAGAATAATGGTGATCATTTGAAGTCTATATAAAGACATTTGAAATTGCCAGAAAAGTATGGGTTGACCCAGCTTTTGAAGAGCATAACCCAGACTCCGCATACAGTATATGCCATGTTGACTTACATTGCACTAGAGTTTTCAGTATGGAGGAATCTCTTCGCATTTCAACTCTATCATCCACTGAGGCTGCTGATACTTAGACTTGACCTTTTCAATCATGTCCCTTTGAGCAGAATGACTGACTCGAGGCAGCTGATGCTTGTGCAGAATAGGCGTTTTCTTGTTGGGTTTGTGTGGTTGACCTCTGGCCTGCCTGCTGATTCCCATAATACAGATCAGTGACCAGTGAAGCCAGAATGCTCCCTGCCTGTCTCTGTTATAGACACCTCAGTCAGGAACAGAAAAGAGGAAGTGGGGTGAGCTTGAAAGCGCTTACTTAATTGCTAGTAGAAAAAATGGGTAATAAGAATGACCTTGCACCTTATTTATTGACCAGATCTCTGGGGGGACAAAGTACTTGACTTGATTCTGTATCACTTGAAAGGCTGTCTCTGTGACCAATAGCTGATGAGTAGGTGTGTAATAACATAGGGTAATTAAATTTTGTGCTTCAAGGCACTTGGATGCTAAGGAGGATTCCCCTCCCACAAATGACAGGTTCTAACAACATTTCTGGTAATCACAGAAGCTTAAAGCTAATTCTGAAGCATCAGAAATTTGCTGTTTGCCACTTACCGCTATAGTCCAAAATGCAATAGGTTATGAACAAAAGTCAAGAAGAGGGCTCAGAATTTAAGTGAGAAAGAGGGATAGAGCAGCAAAGATACCTAAGTGGGTTAGTTACTGAGGTCTCCTGGTTCAGTCGCCTTTATTTTGTTTTCTTCTTCCTGTATTAAGGTAACTGTTATTAGTCATTCTAGTTTTCATTGATTTGTTTATATATTGTATATCAATTAGCCTAAATGGCTTTTCTAGCTAATCACCTGCCCCACTCTTTTTCTTGCACTCTGTATGGTTTGGGCCTGCCTAGCACTCAGAAGTCAGATGGTACAATACAGAGCCAGGGTTTATAAATACTTTTGGCAAGACTTCTTGGCCTGATTTTCAAAAGTGATCTGTATACAATCAACTGCACTGAAGTCAAAGGGATCTGCAGGTGTGGAGTGTCCTTAATAGAATCAGTTGAAATATTTTGCTCAAAATGGACCCATTGTCGAAAACTATTTTCTTCTAGAAAATCGTTTTGCTGAATTATATTTTACTGATGATGGTTCGTAAACGAGCGTGGGGTTGCAAGTCAGAGGGAGTATGAGTCCTTCCCCAGTTGTGTCCTGATCAAGAACTTTGAGCTCAGGTCACCTATTCTTCTCTTGCCTTCTCCTCTTGGAAAATCTCATGTTCTCAGTCATCTTGCGAACATCTTTAGAAATCTCTCCTGCCATAAGCATTCCCGTTCATGAGAACTGACAGGCTGCCACTTATATACGCGCTCCTTCTAAGTCTGAACTTTGATATAAGCCCACAATAGTTCCTCAGTGGAGAAAAGCACATACCAGGTCTCTGACCTGCATTTCAGTAAAGGAGACCCAAATGAGTCTTAGTGGAGATCAAAGTCAAAAAAACCCTTTAGCAATATTATCTTCATTCAGTGTTGTCCCTTCCACACCTGCAAAACAAACTCACTAATTTTTGCTTTGGAATGACATAAAAACAAGTGTTGTTCTCACTGCATGTTTCCTGGTGGAAGCACAGATACACGTGATCGGGATTGGGAAGGAGAAGACAGGTCAGAGATTAGGGTAGGAGGGAAAGGGAGAGTGTGTGCACAGGTGCGCCCCGGAGATAGGGTGGAGATGGTCTTTATGCCAAGCAATCCGAGCTGTTCCCGTCAGCCCTGCTCTGCAGAGCTGGGCCCCAGAGCCCGAGCTGCTTTTCTTACTGTTCCTCCACTTCCCCTTTCTCTAACGGCCCGAGAAGCTGCTCCCGTTGCCGCTTGTGGCGCGGGGAGCGCTGGCCGCCGCTTGTTAGAAGAATTCCCCCAAGTCAGACCTATGGTAAGAGCCGTGTGAAGCGGAAGACAATTAGGGGCTTATTAGTGTCCTGGGGAGACGTGTAACTTGTGTTGCTGGGACTTACCAAAACAGCGAGAGTCTTACCGGCAAGCTCCAGCCGAGAAAAGACTGAGGAATTGTCTCACCTAATTACGGGGAATGGACCTCTTTGTGTTTGTGATTCGGTACGGTTGTCCGATCGCTTTTCTCTGGCTGCTGGCTCAGGCCGAGCTGGAAGTGTGCTAATTAGAAGAGAAATGGACGTAGTGATCCTGTCAGCTCTTGTTACCGGCGCGGACAAAGCCGAATATTATTCTGAGGCAGTGTTTTGTGAGTGTCCCCCTTCCAGCTCTCATTAAGGGAAAGGTTGGTGGACGGGGAAGGGATTCGACCACATGGGTTGGCTAATGGAGCACAGTTACCGTTACTGTGCTAATTAACGGGCTCAGGAGGCAAATGTTTCTCCAACCAGCAGTCCCAGCAGCTGCAGCTGGTGCTTCCAAAACCCCAACCATCTCTCTGGCAAGTGAAGAAAACACTTGTATGTATGAGAGGAAGGGGGTTTACTTTTGACAAATCTATCAGACATCCAAAAGGGCAAAAGAACTACTAAAATGGTCCGCAGAGAGACTGAGAGGACGTAGCACTGCAGAAGAACCTGGTCGAGCTCCAGCAATCCCTTCCCCCTGTACATTCACACAGACTGCCAAGTGTCTTCTGCGCTGCCAAGGTGGGAAGCGAGCAACATGGAGAAAACTGAGGAACTGTAAGGGCCTTCGGATGCTGTGAAGAAATTCTTACCTTCTCCGAGTCATTACACTTGCGTGTGCAGTGAAAAGCAAGACAGTTCTATATATCAGGACTTTTGCCCCAGAAAAGCAGCTCTGTTTGAGACTTTCAGCTAGACGAAACTTCACGTAAGGCAAGTTAAGGTGATGATGATGATAAGAGACAGGAAAGAGTAATAAAAAAAAAATGTGCATTTCTATGCCATAAGTCTAAACCTGGTGCAGTGAAAGTAGAGAGTGATACTGGAGAAATGGAAGACAAAAAAAAAATGGAGCCAGAGCAGGTCAGTATCATCACAACACCTGAGGCAGCCTCAGCAGAATGGAAGAACAGTGTGTTAAGGAGGATCAGTGGAAGTGAATATTTTTAATCTATTGTACACACACATACTTTTGTTAATGCCTTAGTGTTTTTATAAAGTAACGTAGCAATTTCACAAGGAATTGCTGCTTGATGGTTGAAAGCATACTGGATTATATCAGTGATCAAGCCTGATTTGGGATATGATGGTCCTTTGAAATATCCATTCAGTCCTTAATTAGTCAGTGTATTTGGGGTTGGTAGAGTAAAATAGGTGTTACATTGTCATAAAACTTCCAATTTTCTTTTTCTCTTTTAACAATATACTTGTCCTCTTTCAACCATTTTTGTTCTATGATGGTCTTTAATTCTCTGGATAGAAACTATGTGGCCAGGAGAAGCATTTTTCCATGGTTTTTCTTTAATTAGTTATTCTTGCAGCAGATGCTGAAACCTGCCCATCTGTCCCCTGCAGCTAGGCCCTTGCCAGCAGATCTGCAGATTTTTGTGGCAGCCAGGGCACGTTTCTTTCTTCTCTCAGCACTTCTTCCACATCACCTTCTACTGAAGAAGTGGCAGCGTTAGTCTTCTGACTAAGAAGTCAGGAAAGTATACTGTTCAATAAGCTCAGGTTGCAGTTTTCCCTTACCATCTCTTCTCTTACTCATTTCAGGGCAATCAGAAAGTGTACCAATACCTGTGCCTCTGGTGAGGCTCCAAATAGATGATGATATGACCCTGTTCCGAAAGATCATGTTCTGCTATGGGCTAGGTGGAGTCAGCAGTGTGGAGGGAAGTCAGGTGTGGAAGAAGTGGAAAAGGGATTGTTAAAAATGATTTTGTGAAAAAATGGAAGGATTTGAGGTGTTCTGAATCTCACATAAAACTTTATAATCTTACAGCAATTCCTGCAAGAAAGCAGGGGACAACAATATCTTTTCCTGTAAGAAGAACCTGAATAGTTCTTTGTATTTCAGAAAAAAAGTTTGAAAACTGCCCCTAAACAGCAGTATGGGGGATAGTTGCCCTTCCCCCTTTCCTCCTTTGTCCCAATTATCCCAATTGTCCTTCAGTCCCTCAGACTTCAGAAGAGCAATATGTTCAAAGCATGGGCACTTTGTCTTCAACACTTCTCTCGCTATTCTGTCCCTTTCTGTATATTTGAGTACTATTTTCAAAAGTATTTTGTCAAATTTTAAACCTACAAGGGTCCTCAGCCTTACGGCTGTTCCAGTGAGTTATCTGTGTCTTTCCAAGGTTCCAACAATAGTGTCCCATCATCTGGGATGGAGCTTGACATCTGCTCTGTGGTTTGTGCCTTTATTTTCTTTCTTTTATCTCCAGTAACTCTGAACCCCGCAAGGATCCTTTCTTTGGGGCAATACATATCATGTCTGTGTTACAGCCCTGCAGTCCTGCAGAACTGTAAAACCTTCCACTTTCTCTTCCCTTTTAGCTGTGGCTTGTTTCCTAGTGGCTGCTTAGACCACTTGAATCTTCGGAGTCCTGATGCAGGGACTGATCTCCCAAGAGGGCTTGAGCAGTATCTTTTCTGTAAAGAGGTTTGTTCCAGAAGAATCCTCTTACTGAAACCCAGAGAGCAGAAAGAAAGACCATTACTGCATCTGACTTATCCCGAAGAGAATGGCAGATGTATGTTGCCTCACAGATAGAAAGAGACAGGGAATTTAATTTGAATGTAATTACTTCACCTGATCTGAGGTTCTCTCAATGAATCCCAGATCACCACTGCTTTCAAATATTCAAACAGAACGTATATGTAATGCAATTTCTGAAGAGGAAGAAATGCTCTTACTTTGAACCTTGGGGATGGACAGCAAGGATGGATTTCTTTCCTAGCTTCCCAGATATTTCAGAAAACTGACGACCATCACAGCCACCTCCATTTCATGCTCTGGAAGCTCTGGAATGGAGTAGCCTCCCTGAATAAGGGTAGATGAAATTTTCAGCATTGGGCCTGTCAAAAGACTGGGCCACCAGGAGCAAAGACTCCAGAAAGGCCTATTCTGGGTTTTGCACTTCACCTTGGTTTGGTTTGCCTAGGACCTGTGAGGGTTCCTGCTCTTATCACTCCAGCCTACTGTCCTGTTGTCACGCTGTATAAATAATAAAATGCTAAATTTCTGGCTTCCAAACACAGGGCACAATGGACTGAGTATAAAATACATTGCTTTTGCATCATCCTGCTTAGGACATTCTGGTGAAGAACATCCTCTGTACAGATTATCAGCGTTCAATAATATTGTAGGTAGGTCCAGAATAGGCAGAGTACGGATAGAGCTAAAGGGTGTGATAGATTCTGATGTTCCTCGTTAAGACCTTGTAGCATTTATACATTATTTACTAATTGTACATTAGCTGACCTGTGGCCTGGTATGGCACTGGAGGAAATGTCTTCAGTAGTTTGAGTTTTCAGTTGCATTTAAGGTCATTTATCATTTAAGGTGCAGTGGCCTCAGCAGATACCAAATTATTGTACCCTGAATCATATAAACAGGTATTAGAGGAAAATCTCTTTCCTCAAGTAGCTTATGAGTAGATGAGGCAGTAACAGAGTAGGAGGAGAAAAAGAGCCACCAAGATGCAAAGAAACTGGCTGGAGGTCATCCAGCAAACACTGTTCAATCCCTGGGAATTTTTAACGCCAGTCAAGTTGCCCTTCTACTGCTTGTTGTCTGCCTCGTTATTTAATTAAATAGATGTAGCTTAAAAAAAATAACTAAAAATGCAAGCACCTGAGCAACAGCCAGGCATAAGTAATTTAAACAATAATAAATTAGAGTGCGATGCTAGACATTTTCATCTTTTTTTAAAGACCCCAAAGAACTATTCAGAGAATTAAATTTTCTAAAAAAATCACCTTAATGGAGTGTTAGAGATTGAGAATTTAAAAACAGAGCACTAAAAATGAAGCTTTTTCACAGTGCTATTAACTGCTGCAGTATGCACATTGTACACATGCATTTAGGGGAGCTATAAATATTAGAGATCCTAATAATACTTGTAACATTTCCACTGATGTTAGGCTGCTTGTTCTGACCCTTACCCATTTTCTGGAGCCCTTTATACCAATGCAGAGAGGGTGTAAGTGCTGCTCTCCAGACTTCATGTCATTCTGCACTTGCTTAGCCCAAATACTTGGCAATTGAGCAGGGAAGAAAAAATGAAGCCCTTCTTAAAATGTAATTTTCCTAATTCTGCAATGTTGAAATTTTTGCTTTTGCTCTCATGCTATAGTTCCTGTGGGTCTGATCCTGACAGCATTATCAGGGAGCAGTATTAAAATGATCACTGCAGTACTGTAAGGAACTAATATTATTTGCCCTAGTAAAAGAGGTCTCTTCTCTCATTTACATCAACAACTTCTGAAAAGGAGAAGCTGGCTACAATAAATATTAACCTACCACACTAGTACGAAGTGATGGAGTAAGAGTTACAACAAATAACTAATGAGTATCAAAACATTGTTAGCAAGCTATTTTGGTGACAAGAAGTTGTGGAAACGGGTTGATATGGAAGTCTGAAAGAGAAAGGAGAGCGAAAAAAAGCTTAAAAAGTCTGCGGGAGATTCAAAACATGAGGAAAAGAGAAACCAACAGAGATAAGAAATTTGGAGTCATTTGGATGACATTGCAGGTCATTTGGATGATTGGAGTCATCAAGAAATTGTTGTCATTTGGAGGACAACAAGAGGAGCAGGAGGCTGGAAAGAAAGCAAAAGAGGAACAAGGAAGGCATACTGTTAGAAATGAAGCTTTAGGTGAAAAACAGTGGAAAGAGTAAAGAAGGGGAGCAAATAGGAAAAGATGTTGGTTTTCTACCAAGAGTAGACCAGGGAAAAGCTGAAGTTTGATGAGGAATGGAATGAGTCAGAGAAGCCTTTTTTTTTTTTTTTTTTTTTAAATAACATGTGTTTTTTTTTAATAAGATGTGTTGAATGTGTTTCTCAGGATTGCCTTACGTGGATTCTCTGGTGTCAAACAAAGGGTAAGCTTACACTTTGGTGAGTGCGGTAATAGAATTTCTTTCTTCTATCAGAAGCTTCATGTCTTGAAGTACAGAAATCTAATATCTACTCTCCACAATGTTGTCTGAAGTTGGCCAACTTGCCATGCCCGAAGTTGTCAGGGCTCCCCTACACGCATGTGGGTGAAGGGCAAGTTAAAATGGTGAATAGGTTAAATTTTGAATGGAGTCAGTGGTAAAGAAGGGGGAAAATAAGCAAGTGGAAAGGCATATCTATTTTTATGAACTTAATTTGTTTTATTGCTATTTTATTTCCAGGTTTTACCTTTTTTAAAAAAAAAAAAAAAAAAATCTGATGAACCTCACTGTGAGTGTCTGCATCAATTAGGAAATCTCTTACTTGAATTTTATGGTTCCAGCATGAAAATAGGAGATACTCCAAGAGTTGCCCAACTATGTACTCTAGTTCTGCTGGAAATCACTCAGCATGGCAGCATTTTGAAAATGTGGTGCCTTTTCTCTAGGGCCTGCATTGCTACCATCATCATGGGAGCTGTAGTACACACAAAACATGCCCAAGGCCTCTTTTGGCAATGTATGTCGTGACCGTGGGACATAAATACTGCAAAGGGCTTGCACTTGCCTGCTGCAGTGATTCTTACAGTGTTGTACAGTGTATCCACCTCCCAGTCAATGGGTGTTGTGGTTTGGTTAGTACTTGAATTTTTACAACTGGGCTCTCATTTTACGCATCTCCCATCCCCCGTGGTGTGTCCCACATGTCCCTATGTGTTTTGCTTTCTTAACAAAAGGGCCTCCCTCCCAGACAGAAGCCGCAATGGTAAGAGGTGTTGGATAGGTCTGAACTAAATGCTGATCTCTGTCACTGTAAGACCTCTCCCTCCAGCACAATGCCTTTGATGCATCATTATCCTTTATTTTTGGGTCTCCAGCCAGTCTTTCATTCCATTTGGTGGTGTAACCAAGCCAATTTGAATTAATTTTTAGTAGGATTTACGTATCAAATCTGAAATCTGAAATCCCAATGTATCAAATCCATCATGTTCCCATCATCCACTAATTTTATAATTCTATTAAAAAAGCAATCAGGTTTCTGCAGCAAAAATTGTTCTTTTAAATCCCTAGTGCTGATAATTATTTCCTTATCTACATAGCTAGTGATTTTTTTTTCTCATTTTTTTATTATTTTACTGGCAATAGATATTTCCAAGGACACTAAATTTGCCCTTTCAGATCAACAGCACATAATCCCCAGGCAGCTGCCTAGTTTTCGTAACTGTCCACAGTAAGAAAGGTACATATGCCATTTTCCTTACAGTGGGTGGATAGATGGCTTGTCATCACAAGTCCCAATCCTGAAAACTTCAAGTAGGCAAACATGCTGTCAATAAAACAAATATGTGGACATCAGCTTCTTAAATTAATCCAGTCTTTTTTTTTTTTTTTTTTCCCCTCCTGATAATATTCATTCTGGGCAATTGTCACTCCCTACTGAAGAAGAACCAGGAGTTAAGTTTTACACATTTTTGTGTAATGTGTATACATTTTTAAGTGTAAAATGAAATAAAAATAATGTCCAAGTAAGATGTATATTTTTTATGTATGTGTAAAGTATGAGTACTCTTAAGGTAGGTTAAGAAAAAGGAGCCCAGCAGATCAGGAGGAGATAATTAATAATCAGTAAATTAATTCTCTGCGTAGGGTTGGAGGTCAGTTATGAAGTTAATGCCAAAAATAAATAATCCCTGTAAATTCTAGGAAGGCATGTGTTAAATTGGTTATAAATCTCTACTGAGTTTTACCAAAGTCAAACAAAATCTGTACTTCAAAGGGGTGCACATCTGATGTCTAAACATCTGCACTCACATGTCTGACTCATAATTTCTGAATATCTTTATTTGGGTCAATATGCAGAGTTATTTGGAGTTAGATGCCCCCTTCACTCCTTTCCTCCAGTTCCTTTGTCCAGAATCTGCAGTAGGCACTGCCAGTGCTTTAGTCAAGGGTTTGGGAGCAGGCAAATCTTTCACTGCTACTGCTTGAGACTAACTGCTGTTGTCAGACAAATTTGATACATGTCAATCCCACATTTACCAAAAGTCTCCCTTTATCCTGATCTCGTGGTCCTTGCTAGGGCGCTCAGAGAGGTGGGTCACTGGAAGAAGAAACTAACTTGATATTATCATGACTTGCGCATTCCAAGGTAGCCACTCTTGGGAGCCTGGAAGACTAGGCATCCTGGTGTCTTGTTGATCTAAACAGAAAGCTTTGTCTTTGATCCCTATGGTTGGTAAGCTATATTGGTTCTGTCTTGCAGCACCTTTAAACAAATTCTATATGAGTCCTTCTGGAACAATTCATTTTAATCCAAGTGAATTTGCAACAGGTCAGCACCAGTGAGTATGAGTTTAAACAGTCTCACGTAAGCTAGCTGTTCAAAAAACTTCTTTATTTTTCTACAAATGTAAACTGTTTGCTTTCAATTCTCCTCTTTCTCAAAATATTAAAATGCTGAATATGTAAGAATAAGATTGTTTGGTCTTATTTGGGTCAAATGTCTTGAAAAATTCCAGCATTTTATGGAAACTTTAATATAAAATCCCTACAGGAAGTAATGGGAAGAATATTAGCACAGATTTTTTTCAGTCATTCAACATTTATTTAGCAGCAAAATAAAAATATGTTTAGGCTAATGATGAATTTCACAATTGTCATTTCTTCTACTAATCTGATATAAATATTCATATTTTTCCTGCAAACAGGATAATTGCAGTAGCACTCTTACTCCTGAACAGGGCAATCCATCAGGTACTTTCCCTTCTGAAATCCTGATATTGGTAGAGAGTACTTACTTAAAAGCTCTTCAAGATGAAATATATTTGAAATTATATAAAAGGTCTATATACCTGTGTAAACTTTTCTGCTAAAAAACAGGCTTCCCAGGCACATTAAGTTAAGCACACATATTGGTAATTGGTGTGTTATGCAGTACAGTTGGGTTGGAGGGATAGAAATTTGTTCCTGATGTCTCATTTAACCTTTAAATAAGCAGTGTTTTTCTGGTAATTGGAAACTATTTGACTTGTGCAAGCAACCCTTGAAAAATGCCTTCTTTGGATTTAAGAACCGTGCAGTTGGTCTGGTTGCTGTAATCATGGCCTAAAGAAAGATATTTGTGGTAGTTTTAGGAGCTAGTTATCACAGTTTGACCTAGAATTCAGTAATGCTAATAGCAGGTTTCTCACTGCTCTGGGAGAGTTGTCATTACAGCCTCTGCAGATCAGGTGCCAACACACACACGCATACATGGGTGCACATACACACACTGTAGCTGTGATCCGAATTTTACAGCAATGTTGCATCAATGTGGCATCATAGACTTGTGTTAGTTCACACAAACACTGTGTATCTGGAAAAAAAGTGCCTTCTACAACTAGAATCAATGAAAAGAGATTATTTTGGGTGGATATTCCTTTCATATGCTACCAAATAAATTCTTAGATAAGAAGAAAACATGGGAACATTTCAGAAAACTTGGGCCTAATAAACCGTGTCTCCTAACACTCATATTCCTCAGACTCTGGGGAGTCCTTTTGACCTGTTATGTTATCTCAGGCCATAGAGTTATCAAAATTAAATGCAGATATTGGACAATCATCAGCTTGTTTTTTAAAAAGCCAGTGATTGTATGGTGTTGTGAATAGTTTCAGACAACTTCAGCCACAGATTGAGTTATGAAGTAGCATCTATGGGTGTACACCGGCTTCAGGGATATTTAAGCTGAATGGAGAATCCTGTCCACCAAATCAGGAAAGGGCAGATGAGGATCCGAGAGAATCTTGGTATTCTAGATCAAATGCCTGACCTTTCTGAAACAGCCAGAACGCCACACAAAAAGAAAGCAATAGTGTGTCATATAGAGAGCAACCCTTGTCACCAGTTGTCATTGCAGCGCAGGCCTCATCTAGGCAACACCAATGCCTGCCACCAGCAGAAGCTTTGTGATGACTGACACAGTATTTTACACTGGCATGGACATGAACAGCAGCTGCCTCCTTGCAACTACTGAGGTAACAACAAAAAGTACAAATATGTCACTTGCTTTCTTCAAATATAGAAACCTTCTAAAATAGTCCAATGTCCTGAAAGTCTAGATTGCTTTTCAAATATGATAATTTTTCTTCCATGGGTAAAAGAGTTGCAGAAAGCATTCCCTTGGAATACTCCTTTGAATGCAGAGGACCCAGAAAATCCATGCTTTGCTAAATTTGGATAAATAATTACCCTACCTGGATCCTAGTGTTTCCTCTGTAAATTGATGATAACATTAAGTAATTTTATAGAAAATGTGCATGAGTAAATGCATCGTTTATGACACTTGGACATGCTAATGAGGCAGAAAAGATGAAGAAATTCATTGCTAGGTAGCTCAGTCCTATATCTAATGCTTAATACTGTTGCACCCACACATAGTCTTTATGTTTACACTAGAAGGAAACAGCCTTGTAATAGTCAAGATGAGAAATGACCGAGGTTTAGCCAATTTCAACAATGGATCTAGAGAGAGAAAGAAGAAACTACCTTCCTGGGCTCCTCCAAATAATTTCTCTCCCTGGTTATAAGTGATAAATGTCATAATAAAAGTTGCTGGGGTGTTCTCCTCTCAAATACAACTTAAATTATGGACACCTTCTCCTGAAAAAGACAGACACAGGAGAGGTTCTGAGCAGGTGAGCAGAATTTATTAGTCACATGAGACTATTTGCCCTCTGTACCATGAATCATTACTGAGTCTGGGTGTATTTAGGGTTGAAAGAAGCAACAACAAATGGGAAGATGGTATTAAATAATGATTTCCATAGAGGGTAGTCAGATTTACCCAACTCCATGAAAGTTAAACAAGAGAACTTAGAAAATTAAAACATAATACATTTCAAATGGATAAAGGGTGTGTATGTTAGCTATAGGACACAATATCAGGGTATTAAAGCAAGTTGTTTCATTAGGTTTTTAAATTCCATGATCACCACTATGCAGATAAGACATCTCTAACTGTTTTTCTTTAACCACATTACGAATGTGAGGATGGCACAGTGCTGTCACTGTAGCCACTGGCAGAAGTAGAGCCTAAGGCAGAGGGATGATGATGATGGATGAAGGGACATATCTGAGAGAGCTGCAGCTGTGATGCAGCTTTCTATAGCTGAAGAGCCCCATCCCCAGTGGATCAGGCAGACTGTAGTTTAAGATGATCTTTGGATCCTTCGCCCCCTTCATACAGGCATCCACTGAGAGAGCAGTCTGCAATTTGGCCAGCAGATCCCATTCTTCCTGCGTACCGATGCCGCCTTTGCCTGTCTGCTAGCTGGAAGCAGTGCAAAGCACCTTTCATATAAAGTCTGTGGTTGCCAGGGCACTCGAGCTGTCCAGGAGCTCTGTAGCTACTCTGCTCACTGAAATGTCTCACGATTAATTCAGCCTTTCCACAACTTTCTGTCCTGGCTCACCGCTGAATCAACTTTAATGATCCCTGATTATCTCCAGAGTGCACCATGTCAGGGCAGAAGATGAGCCAAAGCCTATGGGTGAAGGAAATCATCGGCACCTTCCTGCTGCCGGCTCAGGGTGTGTGTCCACGCCACTTTGTTCTGTGCAGGAAGCAGATATTCCTCCGAAGCCAAGCCAAGAGTGTGCGGTGCGACCACAAAAGGAAGCTGCCGCAAACCTCAGCTGTTCCTCTGTGAAGTGTGTTTCCTCGGCCCTGTCCTTCCTAACATACGTACACAGCAGCGAGGTGTATTAGAGAGAAAGACCCTCTGCCCCCTCCTCAGTATTGCTAGGATCATCCCAGTTTGCTAGCGCGGCTGCCGATTGCCCTGGAGATGCTGGGCTGCAAGACTAGACTGGCAGGTGTCAGTCACGATCCTTAACTCCACTGGAAGACAGCAAGGTCCTCATCGCGGAGCGACAGATAGGCAACCACGCCGGAAAGCGGAGTGGCTCTTTGCCCCTTCAGCGATGTCTTTCACCGTGATTTCAGAGCATGTTACAAGAGCTGAGTAATTGAACCTAACTAAAACCACGGTGCCCAGGTGTCACCTGCCTTGTGCTGCAGGAATAAGGTGAAGCTGGTTTCATAGGCAGGGCCTCAAAAAGCTGGATTTGGTTCTTAGCTTTTTGGTGCGTGACCCTGGTTATGTCACTTACCCTCCCACAACAGCCGGAGCCCCTTGCTCCATGGGGTAAGGTGAGGGCACGTCCTTGGGCAAGCCCGAATTCCCCAGAGGGGCAGCGCACCTGGGAAGTTAAAGGACCCTTTCTCGTGGGATGTGCACGCTGCATCGCGCAACTGGGCCTCCCTGCTCACTGCATTGTGGCCTCCCCGCCGTGCCCTCTGCAGCTGCCTGGGCC